>JZKD02S0195280.1:0-10764 GCA_000966675.3 Picea glauca | reverse complement strand
CAAGAGCCCATGTTATTTATCACCATTCTTTTACTCTCTTTAGGCAAAATTCGTTCTTAGTTGGTTGCCTTACCAAGTCGAGGGGAATCCTCTGTTTAATCGACTAGGAGCAAGTTGACGGGATTCATATTTACTGAAATCAACTTGAACAAGCCATTTCCTTTATGCTCAAGTAGCCCGTCGTGCGATAGGGAGGCAGCCCAAACAAGGTGTGTACAGCCCGTACGACCACCGTACAGCTCCGTACAGCCTATGTATGCTCCATTCCAGCTGCCAATGTGAGCACACAGCCTGTTGGAGTTATTATGGGCAGCGTACGGCCCTCTAAGTCAACCCTCAGTGCTGTGTGAAGGCTAGATTACAATGCCAACGACCCCAAACAACGGATTGCTAAATTTCAGGGCTGAGAACAGGAACTCATCTGAGAATTTGCAACAGAAAAATAATCATAGCCATTGATCTTGGGGGCTCCATGAGATATGGATGCTCTATATCATCTAATTCTTATTATTCTTCCCAAGAATTACCAAAAGTTGATTTCACTTTGGAAATCGTTTTGTCCTCATCTTCATCTTGTATGTGACGAAAATTTTCCAGTCATGACACCACCTTGCATCTGGTGCTTGTTGTTGTCGCAATAGTCTTTCCTCTCTCTCTCTCTGTTTTATTAGTCTTCAAAGGCTTCTTGTCCATGTTAGTTACATTTCATTTCCATCATTTCTACCATCCTCTTCGTTTTTTCATTCCTAACTTGCCTCTGTCATAGTGCTCCCTGGCCTGTCCTACTGTTAGGCATAATTACCAGCTGGAAGCACCGCAATTCCTTGCACAACATGTAACATTTTGATATGTGCAGGTAGATGTTTAACAGAACAATTTGATTTAAGTACTTTAATCATGTTGGATGAGGCATAAAAACATGCTATATGATACCATGTTAGAAAATAAAGAGAACAAGCCTTAATCATTAACTGCTAACCTCGTATGAGCATGCACCATTAACATAAACAAATCAGTAGAAAAAAAAAGATGAGCACTAGGATTTATAGTGGTAAAACCCTGACATAAACAAATCAGTAAAAAAAAAAAGATGAGCACTAGGATTTATAGTGGTAAAACCCTGACAATGTGTAGGGGAAATATTCACTAAAAAAGATGAATCACTTCAATAATCTCCAAAACCCTGTTACAGTAAGGCATAAGCCTCCAAGACTCCTTAAGCATAGAGCTCATGATGATCCACAAGGCACTACATTGAGCCACCTTGATGGATGATTTTCACCAATGGATGAATAACGACCTCAAAACCTCCTCAATATATATGCCTCAATAGTTAGAAGAACTCTTCAAATAATGAATGTGGGATTATTAATAGCTCACCTACCACATAACTTTGCGGTTTATATCAAGGAACAAAGAGCCACTTATCTGCCTATTTTAACTTTTAAAGTAACAAGAGCCACATAGGATTATCCATAAAGCCCAGAAGTTGGGATTTAATGAACTCTAATGATGGTCCATTACCTGTACATAAATGCTTCACAAATGATGACTTTAAATGCTACAAATGGCACTAAGTACATCAATAAATGTTGCCACTAGACAACATTACAACATATCCTTATTGTTGACTGGGGGAACAAATACACATACATAAGAAGATGTCATTACATTAATAATGGTCACATACTACATAATGTATTTAATATTAACACTATCATTGAGGGTTGCTGGCAAGGATGGAAACTATACCTGTTGGGAATTGCTACGATTCCCTATGGTCTATCCATTAATGGAGAGATACGATTAGATTCTATTAGATCAGGTCTGATTATAGATTTTTTTTATTATAGTGTGTGCATGTGTGAGAGAAAGCGAGATATTATAAAGAAATAAGGCAATTCAGTTTTGAAAGCTTTCATGGTATATGCTTTTTCTTTCATCCATTGTTGCTTTGAAATTTAACACATCTTAACATGTGGCAAGTCTTTTTATTATTTCTTATATTAAACAAGGGTTATTTCATAAACTATGATTACGAACTCACTAACAAATTTCTAGTATTTCTGTCATCTGCAATTTGAAATTGATCTGTTGTAATATCCTTTGTTAATGTGAAATGTTTCCTTTGGTTAATGTCATTTGTTGATTCCAATTTGATGATACGCCGCGTACATTTCAACTTTGGAGCAATTTGTTCAGGATGTAATACCCATTTTTAGTTGGGTATCCTAATCTGTTAAAATTAGGAGTACGGTTAAGTTTAGAACTGTAGGACAGTTTTAGAGGGGATAATTTTCGGTTCTCTATTTGATTGGAGGGGGTAATCCAAACGTGGAGTGCACCCAATCTTGCTAAGAAAAAGTCGTCACTTAAAAGAAAAACCATTGTTGGCCTTAGAAGAAGCAACTACTTAGTCATTGGAAAGTGTAGCTGTCTAGCTGAAGAAGGAGATGCTACTGTTCTGTTTCAGTCTAGAAGTTCAAGACATTGGAGCAAGGAGCAAAATCACTTTAGCAATTTGTTGGAGGCCACTAAGAGCAGAATTCCATGGAGGTTTCTAAAAATGCCCATTTCTAGAGAAAATTTGCTGCTGGTTTAGAAAAGATCTTGTTTGAAGAATGACTTGAGGTAGAATCTGAGATCTGCTAGAAAACAGAGATAACAATAGCAGCAGAGAAAATGTGCAGTTGCTTTATGATCTCAACGCCAACAAGTTCACTGCTGATAGTTCCCTCAGAAAGCAACAGTCATAACAGGTTGGAGGACCCTCAATTCATTGTAAGAAGTGGTGAAATTCTTTATAAAAAATTTAGGATATTATTGAAGGTAGATTATCCCGAGATATTCAGAATTTGAATATAAGCCTTTTTTTCTAAATCTGAGCGGAGTGTTTTATTTTAGTGGGTTTTTTTTAATGCTTAAGAGCTTTTAGTAAAAGGGAAAGGTTACCTAGCAAGTTGCAACTTTTGGAGAATTTTTTTTACTGTATTTTATTGTAAAAATAATTTTTGAAGGCTAGAAGTGGTCAACACATTATTTTTCCCAGACATATATAAGCTTGATGGCAAATGTTATGCCATTTGGAAATTTGAAATCAAGAATATCCTAGTGATCAAGGAACTATGGGATATTTCTTTGTGGTAAAGAATTGAGACTCGAAGAAGGCATAAAGAAGCAAGAAGCCTTTGATAAAAATGACAAGGAAGCACTAACAATCAGTGGGATGTCAGTGTCAGAGGAAGTCATTCCACACATCCAAGTTGCAGATAGATTAAAAATATGTGGAACACATCGAAGTCCTTATATAATACTCTTCCGACATAACTGAGGTCCTATTTTTTAGGAATAAATTTTACAACTCGAGGAAGGATGAAAGTGAATATATTAGAGATCATCTCACCTAACTTTAAAATCTAAGAGATAAATTAACTCCAGTGGTGATAAGATTGAAAACAGGGATTTAGTCACTGTTGTGCCCAATAGTTTGCATCAATCCTTATAAGTATGTGTTATAATTTTGAGTTTATCATCTAGAACTGAAGAGTTGACATTTGGTGAATTTAGAGGATTACTTTTGTAATGGGAGTAAAGGAAATGAAAATTTGGAACAAGATAATTGCTGAGATGGCAAACAATTTGTTAAAGGGCAAGAATCTAACAAAAGATTTTAAAGTTGAAGCAGTGCTTCTACTAAACAAGGTCCAACAAAAGTAGTTAGAAACATAACACCTNCTTATTTTTTGACCTGCTAATGCAAACATAATGCCGTCTAGATTAGTTACACCCAATGCAATTGGCATATTGCCACCAATGTTGGCATATCACCCAAGGCTACACTGAGGGTTGCTTGTCTTCATTTTTGATGTATTAATGAACACGTAAAGAGAGATAGATTGCATACGTATACATTCAAACATATAACAGTTACATATGCAATACAAATACAATCAGAACATCAACCATCATGGAAAGAATCCAAGCAATAAATCCATAATATCAAAGTGTATTGTCATAGTATATCTTTTATTATATCATAATCCAATCTGAGGCATATTAGAGTTCATCACAATTATATTCCAAAACTGGCTTCATCTCTTCTGGTAACTATTTTATACTTGATAAAATTAGTTACGTTAAGTTACTAACTAACCTATATTTTGCAGTCAGATTCCTTAAGTCATGCTCCTCTCATGTCGTGGTGGTTATATTATTGGTTCACGGATGCACATGCTTCACTATGCTTCACTTCAGCTCTAGGCTAAGTTCCAAGCTAACATCTGCCCTGGACTTAGCTTGTTGTCTCACCCTCAAGACAACGACCCAAGCACAAAATTGAATAGCAAAACTGAGATTCTTGCCACTATTCTTCTTCTTCAGGAGTTTATTGGCCTCTTCTTTTTGGCAATACGAGCATATTGGCCTCTTCTTTTTGGCAAACTTGGAATTGTCCCCTGGATATTAATGTGTACATGAGGAGGAAGTAGCCTTAGTGTGGGCATGCTCCTGGGGAGATAGTTCACTGATCCGTAAACGAGGGACTTATAGTCCACTCACTTCACCAACACGGATACTATGTGGAAGTTTATTTCTGGAGTCTACCTCTATGTTCTTATGATGGTTGTAAGGCCTGTAATATGCCAACCAATGGACCATTGTTGTCTAGTGTAACATGCACACAACAGCTAGATGGGAACATAATGACAATGAGGTCTCTAATTCTGTATGATGTCAAGTGCTCTGTTTATGTGAGGGGTTACCTTGCTGGTTACTTGCTTATAGTGGCCAGCAAGTCTACTCTATCTTTAGGTTTAGTTTCAAGACTTCACTGGTTTGAGTGCTATGGAAAGCCAAAGTCCAGACTGCTTCAAATCTTTAGAACCCTCGCAAACTTGTAATAGAAGGCACAGATGCAAGAACACTGGCACATGCATATATGATTGGAACCAATGTCTTTGGCTTATTCTTGCGAAGCCACATTAAGGATCCTAATGCAACAAGTGACACAGTTAGCACTAAATCTACATTTTCCTCAAGACCTTGAAGAAAGTAATCCCATGTGAACTCCAATCCCTTACCTCCAACCCAACGAGGTGCCAATCTATGCAATAGAGACTCTGCAAATGCCCATCCAAGTCCAATAGCTTGAATTTATGATTTTGAGAAATGTTTCTATGTGTCAACTGTGTGATTGCAAAATACAACCCCGCCCCATCAAGAAATCCAATGAATGCCTTCAAGAACTCCTGGTATGGATCAAAGCTGTCATTATCTAAAAGTTGAAGGAAGGTTGCAAGGCACACCAGCTTAATCAAAGTGGTGCCGAGGTAGACAAGAGCCAATACTGATAATGTTTTGCTCTTCAACCACAACTCATTGCAGCTTTCAATCTGTGGATGAAATGTGAATAGTTGATCTACAAATGAAAAGGAACAAGAATGTCTACAGCTTCAAACTATCAACATTTGCATTTAAGAATATAAAGAGGCAATGTTAGGAGCTTCTTCCAAATCTGGCACACAAGGATTCTGTAGAATATGACAAAGTGCTTAGGAGATCTTATAGAACCCAATTGATGAAGCTCTGAATTGGATACCGTCTACTGCAAATTCAACCCCTCAGTGTAAAACTCTGCCACCCTGCTAGGCAACAACTATTCTCTGCTACAATCAATGGACAACACCACTCACAAGAAATAACATCCATGCCTCTCACGAACCTTATTCGGTACTCACTAAACTCAGCTTTGGAATATCAAAGCAACTTTTATTCCTCTGCAAGGGTCATGTTTTACACAACAGTTGAAATTGGAAGGTCAAGAGTCGAAACAGATAGTAGCTTTCCTTCCAAAGACAAAATGCTGAAAAAAAGATCTATATCTTTTCAGTAATAGCCAAGGCGGCTGGAGCCATGATCATCATCTCATGTTTGGTTTTCAGAGGCAAGTTTCAAACTGGATACACCAAGAGCCCATGTTATTTATCACCATTCTTTTACTCTCTTTAGTCAAAATTCGTTCTTAGTTGGTTGCCTTACCAAGTCGAGGGGAATCCTCTGTTTAATTGAGTAGGAGCAAGTTGACGGGATTCATATTTACTGAAATCAACTTGAACAAGCCATTTCCCTTATGCTCAAGCAGCCAGTCGTGCGATAGGGAGGCAGCCCAAACAAGGTGTGTACAGCCTGTACGACCACCGTACAGCTCCGTACAACCTATGTATGCTCCATTCCAGCTGCCAATGTGAGCACACAGCCTGTTGGAGTTATTATGGGCAGCGTACGACCCTCTAAGTCAACCCTCAGTGCTGTGTGAAGGCTAGATTACAATGCCAATGACCCCAAACAACGGATTGCTAAATTTCAGGGCTGAGAACGGGAACTCAGCTGAGAATTTGCAACAGAAAAATAATCATAGCCATTGATCTTGGGGATTCCATGAGATATGGACGCTCTATGTCATCTAATTCTTATTATTCTTCCCAAGAATTACCAAAAGTTGATTTCACTTTGGAAATCGTTTTGTCCTCATCTTCATCTTGTATGTGACGAAAATTTTCCAGTCATGACACCACCTTGCATCTGGTGCTTGTTGTTGTCGCAATAGTCTTTCCTCTCTCTCTCTCTGTTTTATTAGTCTTCAAAGGCTTCTTGTCCATGTTAGTTACATTTCATTTCCATCATTTCTACCATCCTCTTCGTTTTTTCATTCCTAACTTGCCTCTGTCATAGTGCTCCCTGGCCTGTCCTACTGTTAGGCATAATTACCAGCTGGAAGCACCGCAATTCCTTGCACAACATGTAACATTTTGATATGTGCAGGTAGATGTTTAACAGAACAATTTGATTTAAGTACTTTAATCATGTTGGATGAGGCATAAAAACATGCTATATGATACCATGTTAGAAAATAAAGAGAACAAGCCTTAATCATTAACTGCTAACCTCGTATGAGCATGCACCATTAACATAAACAAATCAGTAGAAAAAAAAAGATGAGCACTAGGATTTATAGTGGTAAAACCCTGACATAAACAAATCAGTAAAAAAAAAAAGATGAGCACTAGGATTTATAGTGGTAAAACCCTGACAATGTGTAGGGGAAATATTCACTAAAAAAGATGAATCACTTCAATAATCTCCAAAACCCTGTTACAGTAAGGCATAAGCCTCCAAGACTCCTTAAGCATAGAGCTCATGATGATCCACAAGGCACTACATTGAGCCACCTTGATGGATGATTTTCACCAATGGATGAATAACGACCTCAAAACCTCCTCAATATATATGCCTCAATAGTTAGAAGAACTCTTCAAATAATGAATGTGGGATTATTAATAGCTCACCTACCACATAACTTTGCGGTTTATATCAAGGAACAAAGAGCCACTTATCTGCCTATTTTAACTTTTAAAGTAACAAGAGCCACATAGGATTATCCATAAAGCCCAGAAGTTGGGATTTAATGAACTCTAATGATGGTCCATTACCTGTACATAAATGCTTCACAAATGATGACTTTAAATGCTACAAATGGCACTAAGTACATCAATAAATGTTGCCACTAGACAACATTACAACATATCCTTATTGTTGACTGGGGGAACAAATACACATACATAAGAAGATGTCATTACATTAATAATGGTCACATACTACATAATGTATTTAATATTAACACTATCATTGAGGGTTGCTGGCAAGGATGGAAACTATACCTGTTGGGAATTGCTACGATTCCCTATGGTCTATCCATTAATGGAGAGATACGATTAGATTCTATTAGATCAGGTCTGATTATAGATTTTTTTTATTATAGTGTGTGCATGTGTGAGAGAAAGCGAGATATTATAAAGAAATAAGGCAATTCAGTTTTGAAAGCTTTCATGGTATATGCTTTTTCTTTCATCCATTGTTGCTTTGAAATTTAACACATCTTAACATGTGGCAAGTCTTTTTATTATTTCTTATATTAAACAAGGGTTATTTCATAAACTATGATTACGAACTCACTAACAAATTTCTAGTATTTCTGTCATCTGCAATTTGAAATTGATCTGTTGTAATATCCTTTGTTAATGTGAAATGTTTCCTTTGGTTAATGTCATTTGTTGATTCCAATTTGATGATACGCCGCGTACATTTCAACTTTGGAGCAATTTGTTCAGGATGTAATACCCATTTTTAGTTGGGTATCCTAATCTGTTAAAATTAGGAGTACGGTTAAGTTTAGAACTGTAGGACAGTTTTAGAGGGGATAATTTTCGGTTCTCTATTTGATTGGAGGGGGTAATCCAAACGTGGAGTGCACCCAATCTTGCTAAGAAAAAGTCGTCACTTAAAAGAAAAACCATTGTTGGCCTTAGAAGAAGCAACTACTTAGTCATTGGAAAGTGTAGCTGTCTAGCTGAAGAAGGAGATGCTACTGTTCTGTTTCAGTCTAGAAGTTCAAGACATTGGAGCAAGGAGCAAAATCACTTTAGCAATTTGTTGGAGGCCACTAAGAGCAGAATTCCATGGAGGTTTCTAAAAATGCCCATTTCTAGAGAAAATTTGCTGCTGGTTTAGAAAAGATCTTGTTTGAAGAATGACTTGAGGTAGAATCTGAGATCTGCTAGAAAACAGAGATAACAATAGCAGCAGAGAAAATGTGCAGTTGCTTTATGATCTCAACGCCAACAAGTTCACTGCTGATAGTTCCCTCAGAAAGCAACAGTCATAACAGGTTGGAGGACCCTCAATTCATTGTAAGAAGTGGTGAAATTCTTTATAAAAAATTTAGGATATTATTGAAGGTAGATTATCCCGAGATATTCAGAATTTGAATATAAGCCTTTTTTTCTAAATCTGAGCGGAGTGTTTTATTTTAGTGGGTTTTTTTTAATGCTTAAGAGCTTTTAGTAAAAGGGAAAGGTTACCTAGCAAGTTGCAACTTTTGGAGAATTTTTTTTACTGTATTTTATTGTAAAAATAATTTTTGAAGGCTAGAAGTGGTCAACACATTATTTTTCCCAGACATATATAAGCTTGATGGCAAATGTTATGCCATTTGGAAATTTGAAATCAAGAATATCCTAGTGATCAAGGAACTATGGGATATTTCTTTGTGGTAAAGAATTGAGACTCGAAGAAGGCATAAAGAAGCAAGAAGCCTTTGATAAAAATGACAAGGAAGCACTAACAATCAGTGGGATGTCAGTGTCAGAGGAAGTCATTCCACACATCCAAGTTGCAGATAGATTAAAAATATGTGGAACACATCGAAGTCCTTATATAATACTCTTCCGACATAACTGAGGTCCTATTTTTTAGGAATAAATTTTACAACTCGAGGAAGGATGAAAGTGAATATATTAGAGATCATCTCACCTAACTTTAAAATCTAAGAGATAAATTAACTCCAGTGGTGATAAGATTGAAAACAGGGATTTAGTCACTGTTGTGCCCAATAGTTTGCATCAATCCTTATAAGTATGTGTTATAATTTTGAGTTTATCATCTAGAACTGAAGAGTTGACATTTGGTGAATTTAGAGGATTACTTTTGTAATGGGAGTAAAGGAAATGAAAATTTGGAACAAGATAATTGCTGAGATGGCAAACAATTTGTTAAAGGGCAAGAATCTAACAAAAGATTTTAAAGTTGAAGCAGTGCTTCTACTAAACAAGGTCCAACAAAAGTAGTTAGAAACATAACACCTGAATAAGCATGGAGTGGTAAGAAACAAGCCACATTCTTACGGTAGTGGGTGACTCCACAATCTTAATCAGGCATATGCAAAATCAGTTGAATACTCAAGACATTTCTCTGGGTAGGCTCATCCATAGACCTCAAGGGATGGCAACGAGGTTTGAAAGCATTGAGTTCTTGCAAGTTCTGAGGGCACTTAACACACCAGCATAGACCCATCTTAACTCCGGTTCTACGAAGCGCCGAGAGGGATCAAATCTCTCAAGGTGCAAACCCTTCCTTTTGCACTCTAAAATGGGTTAAGGAAGAAGGGTTAGAGCTGACATATACAATTTTCATTTACTTAATTTTTTTATTATTATTTAAGAGTGACACGTGTCAGCTCCACGTTGAATTTAGGCACGGAATCACACATCGACCTAATATTGGGCTGTAGAATGTGCCTCTCGGCGCAACTAGCAGATCAAAAGGCAAATGAAGCAGTCTCGATAGAAGTTGGATTGATAAGCATAACTGGGGGTGTTCCAATCATATCCCACCTCCCATGAATTGATGTGTAGTAGAGCATACACTGTATGTATGATGGAAAAATTTGAAGACAAGTGGTGAAGTAGTATCATGTTGAAGGGATGGGCATTAAAGCCCTTACAGCCTTTAGCACCACCTCATTTAATTGCGCCTAAGGTGAAGTTTATCAAGCATGAGGTGATGAATTGGAGGGGTGAAGGTGGGATTAATAATTGGAATTTCTGTTCGGTTTTGGCTCTTTGCAGAGGATATGCCGGAAGTTGTAATGCGACAACCTTTGGAGAATCTAGAGATCACCATTGGAATCATCCCTGGAATCTTGGTGGTTGGGCATTGCTGTTTCTGGCGAGGTTGCTTTTTCTTGGTGCTGTTTGCTTATGTTCTCTCTGGTCTTGTGATCTGTCTCCAGTTTGGGTTTGTTATCCTCTGTTGGGCTGGCTTGAATTAGGAATTGGCTTAGTCTGGTGTTATAGAAACAATTATTGGTATTGAAAAAGAATGGCAGGAAATGGCCATACTGAATGCTGTGTCTGATTTGAGACCTCTGAA
>JZKD02S0195269.1:0-22476 GCA_000966675.3 Picea glauca | reverse complement strand
GTGAAGGTCCCTCCTTTATCATGAGCTTCCTCACACGCTACCAACAGTTCTTCTAACAGATAGCTGCACCAGTTGAATACAACCCCGCTTGCGCAAAAATTAGCTATAGAGAGTGCATCAAGGGTGTATTAACCTTTGTAGTAGGACCGCATGACCTTGATTTTGATTATATAGCAGGCCATCTGAACCGTTTATGGAATAATTGGTTCAATTTTTGTTGTTTGGCCACCTCTCTGTGTGTGGAACTTCTCAAAGAGGCTAATATCGCCTTTCTTTTTCCGGTGCTTGCTCAAGCCATGGAATTCTTTGGTGACATCCTCACCCTCAAGATATAAGTCAGTGAATTAGTGGATATCATCCACATGAATTGGATATATGTGGTTGAGCCATATACTTTTGTCATGTACTCGACTAATTAGGAACTTCGTGCAACACGCAACCTCACCAATGGTCCCGAAGACCGGTAAGTCTCTAAGGTTCATGATTGTAGAGTTGAAGAGGTTGATAAATTCATTCTTGGGAACAAAATGCATGCTTTCAATGGAATCTGGAGACATGTCCTAGAACACATCGATGTTCATCTATGGGAGCAAAACTTGGTCCACCAAATCCAGGTCCAAGAGATTTACTTTCTTTGGCTTTCCCTTTACATCCCTGAAGATCTCGATGTGGGGATCATATGATTCATTTAGGATTTCTCCTTTGGCAGTGAAACTTTGGCCTCATGTTTATCTCGGAATGCTAGATCTGAAGTGTTTGACTTGTTGGGTAACTTGGGGTCGAATTTGTAATAGGAAAACATAAATCTTGGGGGGTATGTGCAATTGTAGGAAATTCAAAATCTCGCTAACAGTAAACAGTGGTGCTTCTCATACATGGACGAAATTTTATAACTAGATAACTTGGATAATTTATGTAAGCACCCATAAAGACACTTATGATTAGGCCATAAACATGATTTTAGGCTTAGTTGTCTGACAGGATGGGTAACGAGGTAGGATCTATCAACTAATATTGGCATTTAATGAATAGACTGACAGGGGCATGGTCGAGCTAAGGTGCTTATATTTTTAATGGATAAGAAGCATGGTTAGGATATCGATGGCATCTGCATGTATCACACATTTATGTCTTAATAGAAAGTTTGACAGGTTACAGTGCTTATCATAAAGCGTATGAGATGGATGGGTATGTGTGGCACATGGGTTATGATCGAGCTCGGATTTCCCTCCCTCTGATTGTTGGTGCAAGATTGATTAGACCAGGGTCCTTCTTAGGTTACCAAAAAAAGGTACCATGTAGTCTAGAGCATTTGAATTTTCATCTCTTCTGAGGAGAAGAAGTCTCGCCCAAATCACTATTGAGACAAAAGGATAGGGAAGGGCAAGAATAATACTTAGAAGGGTTCACAGAACCATCAAGATTCATCCTGATCTTGTGCAAGAAATCTAACTATAGATCATATATGAACTCATATATGTAATAACTGAAGCTACTTGTGTTGCAAAAAAGAATTCAAACACAGAGACATCATGTGGAACTTATGAACCATAAAGAATTACTGTAAAGATACAATGCATAAGCATAAACACAGAAAGACACAACATATTTGAAATTTTGGATCCTTCTTCATATATTGTCTTCGGGTCTTTCTTAGTTACCATCTCAGAGATACAAGGTAGTTCTCTATTACAAACTCCTAGCTATAGACTCGTGTCACAGAGCTCTAATTCAAAAAATGGTGTACAGATTACATTACAGACTCGAAATCTGAATTCTCATCAGTAAACAACAACTATGACCAAACTTTACACTTGAGATACTAACCAACCAACCCTTTTACAATTATATTCATCCCTATATATAATCTAATCCATGTCTTTTGGATTTGGCTTGCATGCTTTCTTGTTATGTTACAACTGCTCTTCTTTGCTGGAATTGCATTATCCTTTGCGCAACTGATTTCTATTACTTTGCCTTGCTATGTTGTCCATATTCTTTTGTAGCTTGCACAAATCGTACTAGACCAAAACTGGGACTGTATTCCTTCTTGTGCAAATTCTTATCCAAAAATAAAGGGCCCAATAGGCTCTGAGCACAAACCTTGACTCACCCTCGAGTCAAGTACTCAACTCTTTTGCAGCTTCCAGGAGAAACTATTGTTTCCCCTTGTGCTCCTTTCCTCTTTATTTTTATCTTCTAGTTGCACTTTCTCTTATTCTCCCTCTTCAAACAAAGGTCCCAACTCTATGACCAACTCCAAGGCCTGCTTCTTCAATTCTTGAAAGATTCCAAGTTTGTCCTGCCACTTCCAGGAAAGGAGTGAGGCCTCTGCCATGAACTATTGGGTTGCATCTGTAATACAACACTTCGTCTTGGATGCGACCAACGAGTTCCATTCAGAATTGGTCATTGCATCGACTTGATGCATATTTATATAAATTGTCTGAATGACAAGCCATAAGTCACGTAGCTCCTTCTTAGATATGAATTGCACCTCAAATAGGGAATTCAACTCATTATACGCTTGTTGGATCTTGTCAAACTTTTGTTGTTTCTACAACAAATCCATCATAGCCGCAAATTCTTCATTCAAAACCTAGATTCTAGTGTGCACATCCTCCAAGCTCTGGTTGGGTCTAGCGATGATGCCCATCCAATTGTTGACTTCCCTAAAAATATGTGTGCACTCATTTGTTCGCTTATGTAGTGCTGCTCAAGAATTGTTTCCTTCCAACATTATCTTCTCCATATGTTCCTACAAATTTCGAGGTTGTTGCTCTGCTTCTTGATGAGTTTGCTGCAACTGCACTTCCATATGCTCAGTGCGAATGGCCAATTGTGACCATGCTCCTTGGAGCATATCAATTTGATGCTCTGACTCTCCTTCATCACTGGATTCAGGTAGTTGGGGTGCGACCTTCTGAATATTCAGCGGGGCCTCAGGAATCCTTTCTTCGACTCTTTCCAGTCTGTGCTCGACCTAGAACTTTGCATGTTCCTCTTATTTTCTAGATTCTTACGCAAGGAACACTTCCTCCCTTGCAAACTTGACAGACCTCTTGGCCTGCTAGAGCCTCTGATCCACTTGATCAGTTGATGATCTGGTCATTCCAACCAAGTGTGTTGCTAGCCATTGGGCAATGTCAATAGAATACAATGTTGTGTCCCTGGGTTCTCAGGTCTACAGTGGAATTCCACTATTCATTGAGTGTTCTGAAGGATTCTCTACCTCCTCCTCCCCTTTGGATGGTCCTGGTGCAAGCCTCAACCTTAACGTTGATGGTAGGAGTGTCAGAACCTCTGTTCTGGCTAGGAAGAGATGAAGCAACTATGTGCAATGCTGAGGGTTCTGGAGAACCAGATCCATATTTTCCTATGCGGATGTGATGCTCTACCCAAAGGTTGACTCTGGTTCCTTCTGAACCTCAAGTAGCTCCTTATCTTAACTTGCACATGCTTCCATAGTTGCGCTTCCCTCGAAACCCTCAACCTTGCTCGTTGAGGAAATTTGTTGGGGCCTTTGAGCTTACGACTCCTTTATCGTTTGAGTGTCCTTTTTATGCACAAAAGGCATAATCTATTGGTCCTGGGTGTCCAGGTTTGAACCTTTCAACTACTGTCTCTACTACAGTACTTTTCGATTTGGACCAGAAAATTATGGTCTCTGCTCAGGCAATTCTGGGCTTATTTTTAGGACTTTTGACTTTGGTTTTTCTAGGGGATCGAGATGCATTGGATCTATATCAATGGTTTTGGGTGGACTAGTGGTTTTTTGGGTTGGCAACTAGGTTTGTGGTGGTGATGGACGGTTCTCAATGATGATGGTGGATGGAAGGGTGTTAGGCTTAGGTTCATCCTAAATATGGATGATTGGGGTTGCTCGAACCATTGAGAAAGTGCGGGGAATGATATATGAAAGGGGTTAGGGGTTCATAACTTTACTTACCAAGACCCCAGTTCTGAACTTCTTCACCACTAGTTATGTAATGAACGCAATGCTTAGGATCTCATTTACATCCTTACTTGTCAACATGTCTTGCTCTGACAGCTACAAGAAGATTGACAGTGTTATTTTCTTTCACTTCAGTGGTTGTGTCTCCTCCTCCTCCTCAGATTATGTCTACGTTGAAGATTATTTCTTCGATGCCTCTGAGCCTGAGCTCGGTCCTACCCCTACTTCTTTGTCTTTCTTCTTCAACAACTCTATAGGAAAATTCTAGTGCATCCCCGACTTGCGTGGGTTACATTTAACTCTTGTCCATGACATTACCTCTTTGTCAAAGGCATCCTCATATAAATAGAATGGAATAATACTTGAGTGTAGTTTCTCCCTTTTGGAATGCCTCGACCATACAAACGTATGGTGTTGGTTCATGCTGAAAGTGATGTTCCTCATGTTTCATTTGAGGAGCTCCTACAGAATGTGAAACCTTTGAGTTGCATCGATAAGCCTGTTATACCACTTGGAAAATGTCATATTGTTGAAGGCTATGTTCTTTGAGTCTGACCTAGAATTCTAGGGCTCAAACATATTCACAAGGCACCCCTTTTCTTCTAGCACCAACGGTCTTCCAATAGATGGCGTCCACTTAAGCATTGTGAATGCCAGCAATAGGTATCCGTATGTGAAGGTGCCTCCCTTCTCCTAAGCTTCCTCACAAGCCACAAGTAGCTCCTCCAGTAGGTAACTGTAAAAATTGAATACAACACCATTGGTGCAAAAATCAACCACTGATAATGCATCCAACGTGCATTCTCCCTTGTAATATGACCTCATAACCTTGTTGTCTATGATGTAGTAGCCAGTCCTGACTTTCTCTTGCAGTATCAGGTCAATTTTGAATGTACGCCCCCCCCTCTATGTGTGGAACCTTTCATAGATGTTGGGCTCCCCTTTCTTTTCGTCGTGCTTACTGGGACCCTAGAATCCTTTAGATGCATCCTCGCCCTCAAGGGGCAGTCCAGTAAGCTGATGGATATCATCGACGTGGAATGGATACCGCCTATCCAACCAAAGACTTCGGTCATGCACCCTGCTGATCAATAATTTGGTGCACCACGCAACATCACTAGTGGTACCAAGAACTAGTAGATCTCTGAGGTTCATGATAGTTGAGTTGAATAGGTTGATAAATTCAGACCTTGGCAAGAACTGCATGCCTCCCAACTTATCTGGAGAAATACTCCAGAAGACATCTATGTTCATCTGGGGGAAGGAACTGGATCTATTAAGTCAAGATAAAGGAGCTTGACCTACTCCACCTTCCCCTTGAGATCACCAATGACCTCAACTCGAGGATCACAGGGCTCATCTGGTACTGCATTTTTGGACATGGCACCTTGACTTCCTGTATCTCTCGGCATTGTGGGTTCTAGATATGATCAAATTCCATGATGAAACAAGGATTTGGTGGTCACAACTATGGGTTTCAGGGATTGCACAAGCTTGCTCACTCTTCAGAATTCGAAAATCACTAAGTTCTTTCTTAAAACAATGCATTCTATGATGAGTTATCAGAGCCTTATACTTGAGCTTAGTTGCCAATTTCACTAATAATTGTTGTTCATCATGACCCTATGGATGCAACTTGGATTTGATTTATTCGATGGGATGGGTTAACGGGGTAAATTCGATTGGGCGATTATGGCATTTACTGTGCAAGTTTGACAGGGAGGTGGTCAATTTTAGACCTTTCCGTTTGATGGATGGGAATCCCGACGTGAATATCAATGTCATATTCACGTATTACGGCTTTATGGCTTATCTAAATTCATACAAGGTACCATAATATAAATAAAGGTTGTGACTAGACTGGGTTCGTGTGGCACATGGACTCAAATTGTGTTCGGATTCATTCTCCCTCCGACCAAAAAGGGTTCCCCATCATATTAATGACTTTCATTAATGGGTTCTTTACGCTTATGATCCTGCACTGCTAAGTAAGCAGTTATGCATCAAACAACACTTAAAAATAAAAATAAATGAACTACATGTTGCGGCGCAACACTGCACACATCGACTTTATTAACTAAATTTACAAAAATTGCCAATTATACATGCTCCTTCAGGCTAGATAAATAGTCCTTTTAGCTCAGTTCTGAGACATATAGGGTTTTAGGTGAGCATCATTCACCCATATTGGCCACAACATACCATCCAGTTGTGCAAGTATGACTGTTCCTGAAGGTCGGATCTCCACAACTATAAATGGTCCCAACCAATGCATGAAAAACTTGCGAGGATGCTTCTGGTACCAACTGTAATAGAGTAGGACCTTATCTCCTTACCCAAATACTTTAGTCTTAATGTGTCTGTCATGCCAATATTTTTACCTTGCTTTCTCAATTGACTGATGGAAGTCGACTAAAAAACCGGTCTCTTCAAGTTATTGTAACTCCATGAGTTTCTGCGCAATTGATTCTTCCTCCAATATATGGGTGATTTGTGCAATGTACAAACTCGGAGTGATGAATTCTGCAGGCACCACCACCTCTTTCCCATAAATTAGCTAAAATGGTGTGTACTTGTGGAGTTTATTTGTGGTTGTCCTGTAAGCCCACAATATTGTTGGAACTATGTCATCCCAATATTCTTGGTTTGCGCAATAGACCTTTGTTAACCTTCTCTCCCGAATCTTGTTGAACACTTCTATTGTTCCATTGTCTTGTAGGTGGTAGGGGATTCTTTTGTGATGTTGGATCAAGAACTCTGTTGTAATAATTTCTATAGTGATACTAATAAAATGAGCTCTATGATCACTAGTTAGACTCCTAGGACATCCAAATTGAGTGATAATATTCTCAAAAATGAACCTAGCAGTAGTATCGGTCGATCAGTCTTGAACAATAGTTGCCTCAACCCACCATGTAAGGTAGTCAGTTGCGGTAATAATGTATCTATTATTTGAATGCTTAGTTGTGGGGTTGATCAGTCCAATGAAGTCAACCACCCACTTCTCAAATTCCTGTAGAGCTCGAACTGGTTGAAGTGGTAATTCATATTGTCATGATGGCTTACCCAGTCATTGACAAACATCACATGATATAACATATACCTTTGCATCCTTGAAGAGCATTTCCCACCATAGTCCATCTTGGAGGACTTTCTGCGCAGTGGCCTTTCCTCCTATATGACTTCCCACAACTTTGTTGTGGAACTCCCATAGTATATCCTACCTTTCATGATCCAAGACACATCTCCTAAGGATACTATATAGTCCCAATTTATACAATTTCCCTACAATTAACTAGTATTCTGATACTCTAAACACTATATGGTGTTTTTGGGTTGTGAAATATGTTTCTGGGTAGGATCTTGTACTTAAGAAGACTGTATGTCCTCCAGGTACTCTAGTATGGCCTCAACCCAGAACAGATCTGCATCTGGGAGCTAATCGTCAACTGCTCTGCCACTTTCCCCTGACTCTAATATAGACAGGCGATCGGGTCCTATGTTTCATTTTCCAGGATTAATAATTACTTCAAAAGAGAATTCTTGAAATAGTAGCAACCATCTACAAATTATCCGTTCCAACACAGGTTTGCTAACTAGATATTTCAATGCAGAATGATCAGTAAAGAACTTAAAATGAGAGCCTAAAAAATAATGTCTAAATTTATGCAAAGCATAAATCATGGCTAAACCCTCCCTTTCTATCGTTGTGTAGTTGCACTCATCTTGTGACAACTTACTGCTCACAAAATAGATAGGATGATCCATGGTGCCATCTCCAGGTTGCACTAAGATAGCTCCTAAGGCAATACCTGAAGCATCTACGTGGACATGAAATTCATTTTCCCAGTTTGGGAATATTATAATCGTTTTTGTGTTGAGCTTCTCCTTTAGGGTCTAGAATGCTTTATCACATTCTGGAGTCCAGTGGAACATTTTGGCCTTTTTCAATAGATTTTCCAGAGGTGCAATAATGTTTTCATATCTTCTGATGAACCTACGATAGTACCCTATGTGTCCCAGCGTGGACCGCAACTACTTAGCACTCGTAGGTGGTGGCATGTTCACAATCACTGTGACTTTGTCTAGGTCTACTAGTAATCCCTCTCGGCATACTATGTGGCCCAACAATTTTCTATGTGGTACACCGAAGATACACTTTCTGTGATTCAATGATATCTGCAATTCTCTGCATCTATCAAACATCAGACATAAGAGCACTACATGTTCCTTGAGAAAACTATATATTGTCCAATCATCCATATAAACTTCTATTAAATTGTGAATAAACTCTCTGAAAGATGTTATTACAATTATGGAGAAAACTACAGAGGAATTCTTTAAGCCAAATGGCATCACATTGTATGCAAAAGACCCCCATTCTGTTATGAATGTGGTCTTCTTTTTTTCCTCTTCGACACTCCTTACTTGGTGGTGCCCTGAAAATCCATCTGTAAATGAGTACGCTTCTTTCCCTGCAACCTATTCTAGTACCTCATCAGTAAAAGGTGTTGGAAAAGGGTCATGCACATAAGCAGAGTTAAGGATTCTATAGTCTACATAGACCTTGATATCCTATGTTCCTTTCTTTCTTTGAATGACTATTGGGCTGACCCATTCTACTTATTCCACTACAAAAATAAGTCCACGTTCCAACATCTTGTCTATCTCCTTCTTAGCCTTCTATTTTACTCTAGGGTTAAGGCAGTATGGTCTATACCTCACATGCTTTGATCCTGGTTTCAAGTCAATTTTCATTTCTCCCATAACTCCTTTGATCCCCTTTAACTCTAAAAATGTCTTTAGGAACAAATCCTCATATTCCCGCAACAAACTCTATATTTCTTGACTAGTTTTCTCATCCCAGTTATCTCCCACCATAGCTATCTTAGGTTTCTTTGTGGTCCCTATATTGACTTTACGCAACTTTAATGGGTGATTATAAGAACTGGCAGTCTGACTGGGTATGATGTTATGGATTTCTTTGTTCCCTTCTATCTCTTTAATGGATAGGTTTCTTAATTCCTCTAAATCATCTAGGATTTCTGAATCCCTGGAAATATTATAGCATTCTATAGGCTTCTTGTCTAAGGTTAGGTGAATATTAGTCTAAAGTTATTGGCTATGTTTTTCACATACCACTAGGTTTGGTTTCTGATTACTATTATCTGTGAAAAAAAATACTTTAATTCTCTATAGGACCACTGCAAGCTCAGGGTACTTACTTGTAAACGATAATTCCTTACAAAAGTGATTTTCAAACATTTTCCAGTCATTGGTCTGTCTTCTGTTTTCTTCATGTATGAACCAATATTTTGGGATTGGACCTAGTAAGTGGGGAAATACCTAAACCCAGAAGCAAGAGGGTATTTCTACAACTTGCCACTATGTCACACATTGTTCAATATGTGCTCTAGGATCAGATTCTCCATTGAACAGTCATGCAACTTGGAAATCCCTCTACATCTCTGATTCCATCTACTCCTTATCTTGAAACCTATATTTTATGGCTCGTTTCACATCGTCCCAATATTTGAGTAAGGATTTATGATTGGCCCAACAGATGGTAGGGGTGTCCCAGAGGGATAAATTTAGTACTAAGATCCTTTGACCCTCTTCTACCTTTTCTTCCATGTTGAGTAGAAAACTATCAAGTCTTGAGGTACCATCATATACTGGGTATTCTCTGACCTCGGTCCCAACCCATCTAGTTTCCCTAACAATTGTGCATCTCCTTGAGAATATATCATATGATCATTGTTGCCAACTGTCAAATTCTAGTTATGAATCTTCATCCACTGACTGTATACTCCTCCAACTTATCAATCCATTAGCAGTAGGATTTATGTAATATTCTCTTGTTCCTGTTGTTACAGTGTACAACTGATCCAAGTATTCTCCCTCCATATTGTTTTTTTTGGCTACGTATATCTAGGACCTACATATGGGTCCAAGGGTTGAACTACCTTGATTCCATCTGCCTCAAATGTCATGGTGTCTTTCTTTAGGTCAATCACTGCATAGTTTTCATAGGCCCAATGAATCCCAAGTAGTGCAGGGTAAGTGTCCTTATCCCCCATTATCTCAATCACCTCAAAGTCAGCTATAGTTTTCACTCTTGCAACATCCATTTCCACATTCTACAATATTCCTATTTGGAAAATACAATATTGGTTGGCCATCCTTAGATGGACTGGGGAATATGTCAAATGAGGTTTTCATAAGGATTCCCAAGTCTTTTTAGGCATAATTTTCACATCGGATCCTAGATCCAACATGACCTCCTTAATCTCAAATTCGTCTAACTGGGCTACTAGTCTGAATTATTTTCCAATTCGTACTTTCCTTCTCTGCACCCTTTGAGAACTCTTCTCAAGACGATTAGTCCTTATTCCTGCTTCTGTGGGTTCTTCATTCCCTAAAACTAGGTATAGCACATTATGCAACTTCTATGTTAATTGGTCATTCCCGAGAATATCAGAGAATAATTGAAACCGACGATCGACTACATTTTGAGGTTGCTCAGGTTGTCTCGGTGGGACTATAGGGTTTCTAGGTGCAAGGGGTGAATAAGGGACTTGCATAATATTAGGGTAAAAAATAGGTTGTGGGGTTTCTCTTGCATCTCAGGGCTAGGGATATTTTGAAATACTTCTATGGAAATTTTATAGAACAACTTGTGTTTTAGGGGGTCATACATGTATTCTTTAGGTGTTTCTTTCTAGATCTGAGGTAGATTATCAACATCAACTCATGTCTTTTCCCCTCCTCGAGTAACGATATTGAGGTTGCGAAATTGTCCTTTAATAACTCTCTTGATTTCTGAACTAATGAGGTTAGTTCCTCGTTGATGTGCCTGATCTTCCCATTTTGCAATTAGTTCTGGGAAGTCTTCAGTTGCATGCCCATTAGTTCTACAGTGGGAGCACCATGGTCACCTCAGATGAGAGAAGTCTCTTTCCATATGACCTTGCTCATCATGATTGTAACATATTCTTGGCCCTCTTCCCCGGATTCTTCCTCCTCTGTAGTCTCCTCAATCTCCACCTCCTCGACCTCTTCCTAGTCCCTGAGGGTTTTTAATCACCATTAATGTTGTTTGGTCCAACCTGTATGCAAGAGCATCCAAAAATTTACATTGATTGGTGGTGTGTGTGGTAGATGCGCAAAACTCACAGTGTATAGTATTTGGTACTATAGAATATTTATGCATAATGGGGCATTGTCTCAACCCATGCCCATCGATTCGTCAAATATCCCAATACTCAACTGATGGTGCTGCTTGCAGACACTTGCGCAACTCCTCCCATGGGTCTTGGTGAGGGTCCCATCGAATTCTTATGAGGTCCCATTCTTCTCATTCGTGTACATTCATTCACCATATGTCCTTCTATATAACATCCGGTGCACTAGACCTGTGGTCTTCCTGGTCTAGGTATCGCCAGTTCTTGAATATTTTCTGTAAGCATTGATATTTTCCCTTGTAGTTGCACCAGATTTGCATCTATTGGGGGTCCGATCACTCTCAAGATCCTAGGATACCCAACCATGGGTTCAATCTTCATCGATTGTTCCAAGGTGTCTGTCAAAGTGTCTCTCCATTGTTGCGTTAGCGGAATCCGTGTTAGAGGTATAAATATTTAAATATACCATTCTCTTTGATGTTCCTCATGGATTGGATGTGCTAACCTCCTTATAGCATCTTTAAATTTATTGTTGTATTCCCAGGATGATTTACCTTCCCTTTGTTGGATCTCACACAATTCAGACAGAGCTTGTTGTTCTAACTGAGGTATCTTAAACTCTGCTATGAACCTTGTTCATACCTCACCAAGTGTGAACTATTGACCTTGCATTCCTGGCACTCCTGGCCCAATAATATTCATGTACCATTTGAGAGCTGACCTCTCAAGGTAGTTTGAAACTCAACAAACTTATTCACATCCAGAGTCCCTCCGGATCTCCATATTGTTTTTCACAAGAACCAATGTTTCTCCACATCTTCATCTCACTTACCCTAGAATTATGGGTATTGTACAATCGAACCTCCGGCGTGACTAGCCATTTTTGATCTTTTTGCTCTTATAAAAAAGAAAACTAACAGTCCTT
Source organism: Picea glauca (assembly GCA_000966675.3). NCBI lineage: Eukaryota > Viridiplantae > Streptophyta > Pinopsida > Pinales > Pinaceae > Picea > Picea glauca. The sequence goes on along the minus strand of JZKD02S0195269.1, from coordinate 10,412 downwards.
CTTGCGATCTACCAGGGGATCCCAATATCCTCCCTATACTTTCACTTCCTGGCTGTGACTGACTAACTAATTGTACTGGAACAAAATTAGCATAAGAGGTTAGTATCGAAATTACCACTTGTATAGAAGACACTTGGGGTATGGGAAATTCAAGGTTGGCGCGACTGGCTTTGGGGCAGTTTTCTTTATCTGGGTAGTCTCATTTTCTTCCTCTAGAGCGATCTCTTTATTTAGATTCCCAATATTTCCTCTCATCGAGGTTGAATCTTCTCTTTCCTCTTCAAGATCCATGTCGGATTCCTTCTCTCTTGCTTCTACACCTTCTCCTTCTTATCCACCCTCCTAGGGACTTCTTTTTCTTTGTGCTTCTCTCTCACTTAATATTTGACTGGTCATTCTTTCCTGTCTTCTCATCTTCTGCAACTCTTCCATCTATCTTTCCTCTACTTCTCATGGTCCGACTTCTTTCCGCAACTTCTCAGAATGTCTTGCTACTTTCTTGATCTTGCCGCACCACCACTTCTCAACTATGGAAGATCTTTTCAACGCTCACTCGTCTCTTGAGTCCATTTCTTGTTGTTTCCCCCTCACTTATCAAACAACAATTCCCCTCTCTCATGTCATGAATCTACCCCAACCTTTCCCTACCCCAAGTAAGGGTATTTACGCTACCATCCCAGATGGGGACATTGTCAACATCACCTCTTCCATCAAGAAAACTTTAATCCATAGGGGGGTTTCTCTCAGCAATATTCCCCTTGCGTCTTTCTTGAAATCTGTCTCTACTTATGAAACATATTGGTGATTCTCAGCTCCAAACTCAATAATGCATCCTTCTAATGTGGCATTGACCTAGAAATCAATCACTCGTGTGACTGGATAATCCGGTTGATGAAGTGTTGCAATCATTTTTGTATCCCAAGTACAAGTCCTCTTCACTCATTCTTTGTACTCTAGAGCTTCTTGGAGCCTATCTATCCAGTGGAAAAATTCTTCTGGGAACTTAACCCAAAATATCTCATATTGGTCACTCAATCTTTTTGAGTAAAAGAATACCTCCTACGTATCTTTCACAGATTTTCCCCTTAGCTTCACATATTTCCATATGAAGACATCACAATTTATCTCCCACCATTGGTCAATATTAGATCTATAAATCCGTGGAAGCATCCTCCCTACAGGTTCCCTTTTAATTTTGGTCCCGGAAACGAAACCATTTTGTTGGCGCAAGATTGATCAGACCAGGGTCCTTCTCATGTTACCAAAAAAAGGTACCATGTAGTCTAGAGTGTTTGCATTTTCATCTCCTCTGAAGAGAATAAGTTTCACCCAAAGTTTTGTCGAGACAAAAGGATAGGGAAGGGAAAAGAGAATAATTAGAAGGGTTCACAGAACCATCAATATTCACCTTGATCTTGCGCAAGACATCTAAGTACAGAACAAATATGAACTCATATATGCAAGAACTAAAGCTACTTATGTTGCAGAAAATCATTCAAACACAGATACATCATGTGGAACTTATGAACCATAAAGAAGTACTATAAAGATACAATGCATAAGCATAAACACAGAAAGACACAACATATTTTGAAATTTTGGATTCTTCTTCATATATTATCTTCGGGTCTTTCTCAGTTACAATCTCAGAGATACAAGGTAGTGCTCTATTACAGACTCCTAGCTCTAGACTCATGTTGCAAAGCTCTAATTCCCAAAATGGTGTATAGATTACATTACAGGCTCAATATCTGACTTCTCAGCAGTAGACAACAACTATGACCAAAACTTACACTTGTGATACTAACCAACCAACCCTTTTACAATTATATTCATCCCTATATATAATCTAAGTCGTGTCTTCTGGATTTGGCTTGCATGCTTTCTTGTTTTGTTACAACTTCTTTTTCTTTTCTGGTGTTGCATTTTCATTTTCGCAATTGATTTATGTTACTTCATCTGGCTTTGTTTTCCATCTTCTTTTGTAGATTGTGCAACTCATACTAGACCAAAACTGGGACTATAGTCCTTGCACAACTTCTTATCCAAAAAAGAAGGGCCCAACACCAAACACAATGGGGGTCCCCTTCATATTAAATGAATTCATTAAATGTAATAGTGGCTCTTCCGATCTTGAGCGGCTGAGTAAGAAGTTCTTTGCAAAATCAAATATTAAACTGAAACAAAATATATGTCATGGCACATTAAATATACACGTCGATGTTTATTAACTGAATTAAAAAAAACTGTAAGAAATGAAAATCTAACTACTGTACATGCTCCATTGGCCTATAACAACCTTTCTCTGACTCAAGTATGATAAATTTAGGGTTTTAGGCAGGCACCATTCACCCATCCTGGCCGAAGGATACCATCTAGTTGCGCGATCCTGACTGCACCAGAGTATCAGATTTTTGCAACTATGAATGGACCCAACCAATACATGTGCAACTTCCCTGGATGTTTTTGATATCGGATATCATAGAGGAGCACCTTATCTCCTTTCATGAATATCTTGTACTTAATATGCCTATCATGACAAAATTTATGTCTTGCTTTCTCAAATGTCTGATGAAAATACGCTAAAAATATTGCTTCCTCAAGTTCGTGCAAGTCTGCAATCCTTTGCACAATTGATTCATCATATATCATGCATGTATCCTAGTCTATATAAATACTAGGGGTGATAAATTTTGTAGGTACAACTACTTATTTTCCATAGACCAACTGAAATGGGGTTTATCTGTGTAACTTATTCGTGGTAGTCTGGTAAGCCCATAAGACTACTAGAACTCTATCATCCTAGTCCTCCGAGTTTAGGAAACATACTTTTGTGAGTCCTCTTTCCATAATTTTATTGAAGGCATCTTCCATACCATTAGCTTGCTGGTGGTAAGGGATTCTCTTATGATGTTGTATAAGAAACTCATTCGTTAACACTACAATTGTATTGCTGATAAAATGAGTACCTTGATCATTGTTTATACTTCTAGGACATCCAAACTGAGTGATAACATTCTCAAAGATAAATTTAGTAGTTATGTTTGTAGAACAATCTTGGACTGCCTCTGCTTCATCCCATCTTGTAAGGTAATAAGTTGTAGTAATAATGTATCTGGATTTTGAGTGCTTAGTCGGGGGGTTGATTGGTCCAATAAAATCAACAACCCACTTCTCAAACGCTTGCAGTTCTTTGATTGGTTGAAGGGGTAATTCATCTCTTCGAAACAAATTTTTTAATCTTTGGCAAATGTCACACGATATAGAATATTCCTTATCATATTTAAATAACATGGCCCACCATAATCCATCGTGAATTACCTTCTGTGCACTAGAATTACCTCCAACATGTCCTCCAACAACTCCATTGTGGAAATCCCATAGGAAATATTCCCTTTCATAGTTTAAAACACATCTCCTAAGGATGTTGTCGAGTCCTAATTTGTAAAGTTTCCCAACAATCAATTGATATTATGTTGTGCGAACTACCATATGTCATTTTTGGGTTGTGGATTACGTTTCTGGGAAGGTTCCTATACTAGGGAAGACAAAAATGTATTCAAGATACTCTGGAATGGAATCAATATGGAACGGGTTTGCATCCGGGAGCTGATCATCCATTGCTCCGCCAGTTTCCCCTAACTCCAACCTAGAAAGGTGATCTGGACCTACATTGCATCTTCCTGGTTTGACAATCACTTCAAATGAAAATTCTTGGAACAATAATAGCCATCTGCAAATTCTTCCTTCCAATATTGGTTTATTGACTAGGTACCTCAATGCAGAATGGTCAGTGAAAAACTTGAAATGAGAGACTAACAAGTAGTGCATAAACTTTTGTAATGCATAAATCATGGAAAATTCTTCCCGTTTAGTGGTTGTGTAGTTGCACTCAGCTTGCGATAGTTTTCTGTTAGAAAATTAAATAGGGTGGTCCATATTTCCTTCAAATAATTTCACTAAAATGGCTCCCAGGGCGATGCCTAATGCATCCATATGTACATGGAATTCAATTTCCCAATTCAAAAATATCAAGATTGGTGCAGTACTTAGCTTCTCTTTTAGAATGTCAAATTCCTTGTCACACTCAAGCATCCATCAGAATAGTTCAAACTTCTTCAACTATTTATCAAGGCGTGTTGTAATAGTTTCATATCTTCTGATGAACCTATGGTAATATCTTGTATGTCCCTGTGTGGATCACAACAATTTGGAACTCATAGGTGGCGGCATGTTCAGAATGACCGCAACTTTAGCTGGGTCTACTAGGACTCCTTTTCTACATACAATATGGCCTAGAAAATTGCCATGCGATACACAGAAAATACACTTTCTTATATTTAGAGATATCTCCATTTCCTGACATTTATCAAACATTAAATAGAGTAGGCTGATATGATCTTTTAATAGACTGTGCACTGACCAAACATCCATATAGAATTTTACAAACTTGTGGGTGAATTCTCGAAAAGATGCTATCACAATTCAAGAGAAAACTACAGGGGAATTCTTCATCCCAAAGGGAATTACATTGTATGCGAATGATCCCCATTATGTTATGAATCTAGTCTTCTTATTGTCTTACTCTATGATTCTAACTTGATGATATCCCAAGAATCCATTTGTAAATGAATAGGATTCTTTTCCCGCAACTTGATCTAATACCTCGTCACTGAAAGGTGTGGGAAACAGATCATGCACACATGTAGAATTCAAACTCTTGTAATCCACATAGACCCGGATGTCGTCTGTGCCTTTCTTGATTTGGACAACTATGGGGATAATCCATTATGCTTCTTCAATAGGGAAAATAAGTCCTATCGAAAGCATATTTTCCAATTATTTCTTAACCTTTTCTTTTACTCTAGGGTTGAGGTGGTATGGTCTGTGCTTCACAAGTCTTGAGCCAGGTTTCAACTCTAGTCTCATTTCTCCCATGGCTCCTTTTATTCTTTTTAGCTCTAAGAACATTTTTGGAAACAGATCCTCATACTCCTGCAATAGACTATGTACCTCTTTCATAGCTTGCTCATCCCAGTAGTCTCATATAGAATCTATCTTAGGATTCTCTACACTTCCTATGTTGACTTTCCACAACTTCAATGGATGATTATAGGAGCTACAAGTGTGATTAGGTATGGTATCATGAATCTCTCTACTTCCTTTGGTTTCTTTAATGTCTAAGTTTCTAAGCTCTTCTAAATCGTCATGGTTTTCTAGGTATATCTCAATTTTACAGCAAGGTACATATATCTTATCAATTTCAAGACTTAGACTAGACTGAAGCAAGTGAAAATGGTCATCACATACTAGTGGACTTGATCTCTTTTTAAAAAAGTCAGTAAAAATAATTTCCCAGATTCTTTGAAGGACGGTCTTAAGCTCATGATACTTACTTGTGAAGGAGAAATCATTGCCGAAATATTCTTGTAAGATATGCCAATAGTTCGTTTTTCTTCTGGTCTCCTCATGTATATACCAGGCCTTTAGAATAGGCCCCAATGAATGGAAAAATATTTGGACCCCTAGGTGAGAGGGTACCTCCGCAACTCTCCACTGCTTTAGGCAATTCTCAATATGCATCATAGGGTCAGATCATCCATCGAACAGTTGTGCGTATTGGAAACCTATCTTAATTTATTCCTTCAACTGATCCCTCCCCTGGAATCAACATCATATGGCTTTCTTTGTGTCCTCCCACTCTATAATGGAGGCTTTATGGGTGGCCCACCATCTAGCGGGGGTATCTTGCAAAGCTAAGTCAAGAACATAGATCCTTTGTTCCTCCTCTATCTTTTCTTCTATGCTGGTGATAAAACTGTGTACCTATGAGGTACCATTGTATGAAGGGGGTTCTCTGAACTCAGTTCCAATCCATATTATTTCTCTGACAATTGTGCATCGCCTTGAAAATCGCTCATATGAACCTTGTTTCCAACTATCAAACACTACTTTAGAATCCTCATCAACATGTTTGATGCTTCTCTAGATTATTGTTCTGTTTTCCATAGGATTGATGTAATATTGACTCATGCCTACTGTGATGGTGTACAACTGGTTAAGGGCCTCTGACTCCATATTATGATCCACTGGATCAACATATCTAGGCCCCAGATAAGGATCTAAGGGTTGAACTAATTTTATTCTGTCTTCTTCAAATGTCATGGTGTCCCTATTTAAATCAATAATAGCATAATTTTCATATTCCCAATCAATCCCAAGTAGAGAAGGGTAGGGATCCTTATCTCCCATTATTTTAATCACCTCAAAATTATTTGTGTTCTTAACTCCCACAACATCTATTTCCACATTTTCCAGCCTTCCGACTGGGAAGATGCAATACTTATTTTCCATTCTCAACTGGATGGCAGAATGTACTAACTAAGGTTTTCCCAAATATTCCTAGGTATTTTTAGGTAGGATGTTAACATCTAATCCTAAATCTAGGATGTTAACATATGATTCTAACCTAAATTCTTTTCCAATTCGCACCTTTATTCTTTGTATTCTCTGTGTATTCTTCTTAGGGAGGTTAGTCCTTACCATGGATTCTTAGGTTCCCTCATCCCCCAGTATCAAGTACAGGGTCTTGCACAACTTCTCAGTAAGTTTTTCATCCCCTAGGATACCAAATAATAATTGAAACCACAGGTTGATTACACTTTGAGATTGGTCAAGGTGTTTTCTTGGAATTGCATAATTCCTAGGTGTTGGTGGTGAGGTAGGGGCTTGCATAGGGTTAGGTTGACAGGAAGCTCTAGGAGGATTCTCTACTACTTCTAGAATGGTAACGATCTTAAATATCTCTATTGCATTTTTGAAAAACATCTTTTGTTTCAAAGGGTCATACCTGCCATATTTGGGAATAGCCTTCTGAATCTTGGGTTGATCGTCTACATCTACCCCAATATTTTCTCATCTGTGAGTGATGATGTTAATATTTGGTAGTTTTCCCTCCATTTTACTTTTTAATTATGAGATTATGATATTATCTCCGCGTTGATGATCTCGATCTTCCCACTTTGCAATCAATTTTGGACAGTCTTCAGTTGCATGTCCATTATTCCTACAGTGTGAACACCATGGTCGTCTTGGGTGAGGGAAGTATTTGGATAAATGACCTTGTTTGTTGCATTTGTAACATCTTCTCTACCCTCTGCCTCCATTTCTCCCACCTATGAATCCACCTCCAGCCCCTTCTCCCTGGCCTCTTCCAGGTCCCTGGGGGGTTTCTTTTATTATAAATGATGTCTGGTCCAATCTATCAACAAGTATGTCCAATGCTCTAAATTTATTTGTGGCATGGGTCGTAGATGCATAAAACTCATAGTGTATTGTATTGGGTGTATTTATATACTTCTTCATAATAGGACGTTGCCTCAGTGCATGTCCCTGTGTCTGAAAAATCTCTCAATACTCCGTTGTCTGAGTCGAAACTCCTGGGAAGGTATTATACAACCCTAGTGTATGGAATGGTGGAGTCATAGACACTTGCACAACTCCTCCTATATGTATTGAAGGTACCATTATATTTTGAAGAGGTCCCATTCCCCTCATGCGTGGACATTCATTATTTGAGACCTTTCTCGTTGGATTTATTTCTTCTCCTTTATCACAGTCATACCTATCATTTTTCAGCAATTTTTTTTTCTCGTGGACCCGAGCCCCTTCCAACACCCTTATTTGGGATTTACCTCATTGGATTCACCTCATCGCCCTGATCGTTTTGATACACTTCACCCATACCCCATTTTTTGTGTGGTCCTACCCACCCCTTTTCGTGTTCCCTCTTCATCATGGCCCGCACCCGTAGCCAAGACTTGGAAGCTCGCTTCAATGCCTTGCACTCTAATTTCACAGAAACTCAACATGAAGTGAGACAAATCAATGCCAATATTGCCACCATCAATAAAAACATGCATTCCTCCATCAACGCCAAAATAGAGGACCTCAAACAAGACAATACCTTGCTACCCATCTTGAATCTGTCACTATGATGATATGCGCCAAGATGCATATCCCTACAGATCTTCCCTCATCTGACCCACCTTTGCAAACCGAAGGTGAAACTTCCTCTCATTCCCATAATTTTCATCTGCTTCACTTTCAGCGTGACCTACACCTTCCACGTGTGGATGTGACCAAATTTGATGGCTCGGATCCCACTGGCTGGGTAACTCAAATTGAACATTATTTCTTTTTGTATGGTATTATAGATGAGTTGGCCAAACTCTGGTATGGTGTTATCCATCTAGATCCAGAATGTTGGCAATGGTGACAATGGAGAAAAAATGTTCACCAAGGGTATGTGGTCTGGACACACTTTGTGGAAGAGCTTTATGAACACTTTGACACTGACACCATCCATTTAGGTTGTTTGAAAAAGTTGAAATAATCTAGCACAGTGGAAGACTTTACAGTTGCTTTTGAGCGATTGAATTTTTATACAGAGGGCATGTCTAATATGATTTTCTTAGAATTTTTTATCAGTGGCCTCAAGGATCAGATTTGTTCCCATATCCTCATGGCTCAGCCTTAGAGTTGGGTGGACACTACTAAAAGAGATAATGAATCACAATAGGTTGTCTCTTCTCAAAACTAAAAACCCTCATTTTTTCCTCGCACTAAACTAGTCACTCCCACTCCTCCTTCTACTCCACTAAAGATACAGAAATTGACCAAGGCTGAAATGGATGAGTGCCAACTCAAAGGCCTTTGTTATAATTGTGATGATAGATATTTTCCTGGGCACATGTGTAAGGAACAAAATCATTTTATGGCCATCTCATAGGATGTTTTAGAAGATGATATTGAGGCTCCTCTTGTGTTTTTGTCACATGAACCCACTGACATGACCCCTCCCAAAGTAGAACCGGTCATTTCCCTAATTTATCTCACTATCTTCTCTGCTCCCCAAACCCTCAAGCTAATTGGTTACATTAATCATAGGAAGGCCATCATTATTTTTTGTAGTGGAAGCACCCATAATGTTTTTCATCACTGCATTGCCCAAGAAACTAATTGCTATATCTATGCCATCAATAATTTCCAAATCATGATTGCCAATGGCGGGTCCATGAAATGTGGAGGGCGTTGTGAACATGTGCGTCTCCAAATTGGTGAGTACCACATGAAATCTCATATGTTTTATATCAACATGGGTGGTTGTGACATTGTGTTGGGTGCATAATGGCTCGGGACTTTGGGTCCCATTCTCATGTGTTTTAAGGAATTAACCATCCAATTTGACCAGGACGACCAACAATATAAGTTCCAAGTCATCATCATCGGTTCCCCAAAGATCATAAGTTCCCATCGCATGGAAAAGCTGCTCAAAAAAGTTCATTCTAGCATTATTTCCCAACTCCATTCCATACAAGCCACTGAGACACCCTCTGTGCCACTCAACCTCCAATCCATCCTCTCTAAACATCAAGTGGTTTTTTCCACTCCCTAGGGACTCCCTCCTGCCCATGGTGTTCATGATCATTCCATTCCCCTTGTCCCAGGAATCCTTCCTCCAAATATCTATCCCTATCGTCATCCCTTTTCCCAAAAAATGAAATTGAGAAAATTGTTCAAGAATTGCTCACCACAAGTGTTATTCACCCTAGTATGAGCCCCTACTCTTCTCATGTGGTCATGGTCCTTAAGAAATAAGGTTCTTGGCGCATGTTTCCTGACTCTAGAACCCTCAACAAACTCACCATTAAAGACAAATTTCCCATTCCTGTCATTGATGACCTCTTGGATGAATTGAGTGGTGCCCAGTTCTTTACTAAACTTGATCTTCGTTCTGGCTACCACCAGATCCATATGAATGAGGAAGACATTCCTAAGACTTCATTTAGAACTCATGAGGGCCACTATGAGTTTTTTTTCATTCCCTTTGGCTTGTGTAATTCTCCCTCCACTTTCCAAATCATCATGAATCATGTCTTCCTTCCTTTTCTCCATCATTTTGTCTTAGTGTTATAACCCTAAATTGCACCAGACATGCATACTTGGCATCATGCCATCTTTCTTGCTATCTTTGCCAAGCCATCACTAAACAAATCTTTTAAAAAACATTTTTTGAAGGTGTACGCACCTTGCTGTTATAACCCTAAAATGCACCATACAGGTTTACCTGGCATCAGACCAACTCATGCCTCTTCCTAGCCAAATCCATGCTGAGTAACTCCTCAAAAAATCACTCAAAACAAGAAACCCGCGCCCTAACTTCTCACTGGGCACGGGTAACCGCTTGCTGTCCCTTTACTGCACGTGGGTATCCGCGGGCTAGCCCAAAACAGCACGCGAGTACCTAACAAAGCAAAAAATCAGGGAAGTTTCCGCCGAGACACAAGGCTTTTTGTCAGTTAACTGAAACTCTCTGCCATGCATGGCCGAGAGTTCGACTAAAACCCTAG
>JZKD02S0195258.1:0-22476 GCA_000966675.3 Picea glauca | reverse complement strand
TTACTTCAGTGTTTATAGACCTATAGATTCTAATGCCCTGCTTTTCTATGAATGGATGATGAGTGAAGGATAATTTTTTGCCCAATTGTCTACCCCTTACTTATCTCTGCGTTTGATTGATTCATGGTTGAATGATTGTCCTTGCGCCTTCTTGTGATTGAGTATCTCTGCATATTGTTTATCATTTCTCTCTGCGAACAAATTAATACTCTTTGTGTTTTTAATATCACCTCTACGTTTTTGGATGGCATTTTATTCTCTGGGATTTTAACGACAGTTCCCAACTCTTGATTGTTAAAATCTCAATGTTATTAATATGTGAATTACAACGCTTTGATTTATATATTGCCTGCGTTTTTACACTTGAATAACAATAAATTTATGCCTTCAATAACAATAAAAATTATACTTGAATGCCTGTGTATTTACTGTGTAAGTGGGGGGTGTATTTACTGTGTAAATGACAACGATTTTGTTGTGAAAATGTTGGTGTTTCTACTGTGTAAGTGGGGGCGTGTTTACCATGCAAAGGGTAGCAACATAGTTACCAACTTAATGAGAATTGTGACCTCAAAATGAGAACTCTAGCCCTTAAAACCCATATTTTTGCATAAAAAACATGAAAAACAACCCCCAAATCAAAAAAGTGGTGCTATCGGTAACACCATTTTTTGTAACTGGGTCAAAATTACAACTTTTTTCAGGCATGAGATTAAATGATCAAATGGATTCTCAAACAAACTTTAAAATCAACCCCCAAATCAAAAATTGGTGCTACCGGTAGAACCATTTTTTGTAACCACGTGAAAATTACAACTTTTTTTAAGCATGGACTTAAAGGATAAAATGGTTCCTCAAAAAAACTCTAAAATCAACCTCCAAATCAAAACGTGGTGCTATTGTAGCACCAATTTTTCTGACCAGATCAAAATTACAACTTTTTTCAAACATGGCCTTAAAACATAAAATAGTTGTTTAGTGAAAAACCTTAAAATCAACGCCTAAATAAAAACATGACGCTAACTAAAGAAAAATGTTTTTTCTAAACATTAAAATTACAACTAATTACGACCTAATTCAAAATGTGGCCTTGACAACAAATCCCTACACAAATAAAAAAACCCAAAATTGGATCCTAAATGGTCATTTGAAAATTTATTTACTCAACTTCTTTTTCTTTTCTTAAATTTACATTAAAAAATAAATAAAAAGAAANAGTAGCACCATTTTTTGAAACAGGGGTAAAAAATACGACCTCTAAAAAACAAGAATTTTGTAGAGTTCTCGTTAAGTTGGTAACTTTGTTTTGAGCACTTACCCAAGAAAACAAGAGAAGAAAGAAGGAATAAACCCTAAAATGTCTTCTCTATGAGTGGTATAGTTGTTAGTTTTGCCTGTTGTAAAGCCTATAAAGAAGGCGTGTTGTAAGGTTGTAAAATTTAATCAATGAATCTTGAATATTTAGATGATGAATGGATAATCGCCAAGAGTATGTAATTTAGAGGTTGTTGTTCATGTAGATGTAAGTCAAATTGGCTACAAGGTTGTTTTTGTGTAAGCAAGATGGTATGATGTTGATTGTGTTTTAGGTGTGGACCAAGGTCAGACATGTAACCTTTTTATTCTAAATGAATAAGACAACAAGGAGCAAAATGCTCAAGGAATGTTGGTTTTCCCAGTTTTAGTTTCCAGGGTAAAATCTCTGTGTACTATGTGCTTGTTGTGTCATTTACTTTCTTGATTAAATATTTCTTGCTCTCTTCTGCTAGGTTTAGCGTGGAAGTGTGTCTCATTTCCTAACATGTGGTATTAGAGATTGGTTTAACAACCTTGGATTTGAGCTAAATCCTAGGTTCAGTAAGAGTCGTAAGTTATAAATATTTAAAGATTGTGTTAAAGAATGGCGAGCAACTCGAGAATAGAGATCGAAAAATTCAATGGCCATAATTTTGAGCTTTGGAAGCTTAAAATTGAAGATCTCCTTGTAGATCGAGAATAATGGAAAACATTTTGTCCAGGTACCATGCCAAAAGGTATGTCAATGGAAGAATGGGAGAAACTAGAGAGAAAAGAAAGGAGTATGATTCGACTTTGTTAGTCCCTAAGGTGTAGGACAGTTGGTGACGAAGTGTGTTGTTAAGGCACTCTGTGATGTCAAGTCACCAGTTCGAAACCTGTGGGGACAAAAAATCCATCCATGTTAAGGGTTGGTGTGGCTTAGGCCGGGTGCGATCCCGGGGTGATTTTGATGGCTTAGATGCCCTCGAGTCATGGTTTCTCAGCCACAGGCTAGTCCCGCAGGTCACAGACAAACTAGCAAACCAAAAAAAATGATTCGACTTTGTCTTGCAGATTCAGTGTTGTTGAATGTCTTAGGCGAATATTCATCCAAGAAACTATGGGACAAGTTGGGAAGCTTGTACCAGTCGAAATCCCTGGTAAATAAGCTATTTCTCAGAACGAAAGTGTATATTTTGAGAATGAGTGATGGAAGTTCGATGAATGAGCATTCAAATGTGTTTAATATCATTATAAGCCAGTTATCTTCTATGGATATTAAAATCACTAAGGAGGATAAATGTATTATCCTATTATGTTCTTTTTCAGATTCTTGGGATAGCTTAGTCATGGCTATAGGGAGTAATACAACCACATTAATGCTAGAAGACATGGTTGCATCTCTATTGTCAGAAGAAATGGGAAGAAAGAACATGGAAGGATCGACCAAAGATGCTTTAGTGGTGAGAATTTGACCGGTTGATAGAGATAAAGGAAAATTATTTGGTAGAAAGTCTATGTCGAAGGGTAGATATAAATCCCTGGTTAATTCGATAAGAAGATGTTGGAAATGTGGTAAAGTTGGGCATTACAAAACAGACTGCAAGTCGAAGGCAATGGAAGTCAGTATATGATTTGAATAGAAGTATTCGACTGAGAGAACAATGACTCCAAATAAGGGAGGCGATGTGTACCTGACATCGACTAGTACATAATCAGATCAAGATTTTTGGTTGATCGACTCAGGAGCATCCTATCATATGAAACCACATAGAGAATGGTTCTGCGAATATGAACGATATGAAGGAGGATAAGTGTTCTTGGGGGACGAATCAACAACCAAAATTGTCGTACGAGGAAGAGTTCGATTGATATTGCAGGATGGGAGGAGTAGAACCCTTCTAGATGTGCTACACATTCCGGGTTTGGAAAGAAACTTGATATCTTTCAGCAAGATGAGTGATGCAAGGGTGCACACTTTATTTTAGAAGGATTCGTGCAAGATGGTTAGAGGTGTGATGGTATTAATGAAAGGAGTTCAGATTGGAATCATACACAAGTTACTAGGAAGTGTCGACTCGAATGGATGCAACAACATCGTTGTTCCTGAAGTCGACTCAACTTTGAATCGACTCGACACAACTTGGACTGAGTCGATTCAAACCAACTCGACAAGCCATCATAAATTTGACCCGACCATGGTATGACATGAGAGGATGGGACACATTACAAAAAAAATACTTCGAGCTATGCATAACAAAGCATGGTCGAAGACTTGCCTGAATGTAATTTAGAACTCAACTTTTGTGAACATTGTGTATATGGAAAACAAAGACGGGTGAGGGTCCCATATGAAGCGACAAGGGAAAATGAGATTCTAGAGATGGTTCATAGTGATGTGCTTGGCTCTGTTACAATTCCTTCACTTGGTGGATCCCTGTATTATGTATCCTTTATAGATGAGTTTTCCAGGAAGATATGGATATATTTCCCGAGGAAGAAATCATAGGTTTTCGATAAATTCAAAGAGTTTAAATCTCTTGTAGAAAACCAGACAGGTAAGAAGATTAAGGTGTTGAGAACTGACAACGGTGGTGAATTCTATGGAAAAGAATTTGGTCAGTTCTACAAGTAGTATGGAATAGAACACTAAACTACCACACCATATACACCACAAAAAAATGGATTTGCCAATAGAATGAACATAACATTGATGGAAAAGGAAAGGAGCATTCTCAGTGGTGTTGGGATCGCACAATAATTCTCGGTGGAGGGAGTCGACACTGCAAAATATCTATTCAATATGTCTCCTTTGTCAATGTTAGTCGACACGACTCCACATGAGGTATGGTTGGGTAAGAAGACTTATGTTTCACATCTCAAAGTATTTGGTTGTGATGCATTTGTGCATGTTCCCAAGGAAAAGAGGAGCAATCTAGAAAAGAAGGCATTCAAATGTATTTTCATCGGATACAAAGAAGTAATGATAGGATATAAAATTTGGGATCCTACATCAACGAAAATAGTGTACAGTCAAGATGTGGTCTTCAGAGAAGTCAGAAGCAAGTTCAATCTTGGAGAAAATTTCCAGACCAAGAATAATCCTGAGATAGTGTGGTTTGAACTGAGGAGCGAAGAAGATGATTCATATGAGTCGATTGAATCAAAATAATAGGTGGAACAAATGACCATGTTTGTAAGGAGGTCATAAAGAGTAATAGAACTAGTCGAAAGGTATAGTCCACCCAACTTTTGTTCCACATTCATGTTAAGTGCCATCGATGATGAGCCCAAGTTGGTTGAGGAGGCAGTCAAATCAACAGAGGGAAAACTTTGGAAGGATTCCATGGTCGAAGAGATGGAATCCTTGCACAATAATGAGACATGGGACTTATTCAAGTTTCCTAGTGGAAGAAATCCTATCAGTAGTAAATGGGTATTCAAGAAGAAGATGAATGCAACATGACAAGTCGAGAAATTCAAATCTTGACTGGTAGAAAATGGATATTCCCAAGTCGAAGGAGTTGACTTTGGTGATATTTATTCCCTTTTTGAAAAATTAACTTCCATTAGAGTACTAATGTCTCTCGATGCATCATTTGATCTAGAAATAGAACATATGGATATGAAGACAACATTCCTACATGGGTACCTCAAAGAAGAAATCTACATGAAACAACCAAAAGTATTTGTAGTAGAGGGAAAGAAATATTTGATGTGTAAACTGAAAAGATCCTTTTATGGTATAAATAAATCACCAAGGACATGGTACCAAAATACATCCTTAGTTTGGGATTTGTGAGAAGCAAATTTGATCACTGCATATATTCCAAAGAAGAAGGTGGGTGTTTCATATATGTAGCTTTGTATGTCAATGACATGTTATTGATTGGAAACAACATAGATGTAATAAAGGAGGTGAAGAATCATATATCCTCCAAGTTTGACATGAAGGATCTCAGTTCAACTAACTTCATTCTGGGAATGGATATTAAGAGAGATCAAGAAGATAGAAAGCTCTGGTTGAGCCAGACGAAGTATATTGACACAATTTTGAAACGTTTCAACATGCAGGATTGCAAACCTGTGAAGGTTCCAATTCATGTGGGAGCAAGGCTAACTGTTGAACACTGTC
This sequence comes from Picea glauca, assembly GCA_000966675.3. Classification (NCBI taxonomy): domain Eukaryota; kingdom Viridiplantae; phylum Streptophyta; class Pinopsida; order Pinales; family Pinaceae; genus Picea; species Picea glauca. The sequence continues at coordinate 17,063 of JZKD02S0195258.1, read as the reverse complement.
CAAAGACACATGAAGAAATATAGGACATGGCACATGTTCCATATGCAAGTGTTTTTGGTAGTCTAATGTATGTGGTGGTTTGCACTCGACCATACATTGCCCATGCAGTGGGAGTGTTGAGAAGGTACATGTTGACACCTGGGAAGGAGAACTAGACAACTTTCAAGAGAATATTCAGGTATTTGTGTGGCACAAAATAATATGTTATATGATACCAAGGAAAACATGAAGGCGACAATGAATTAAATGTACAAGGCTTTGTCGATGCCAACTGGGATGGAGATCTAGATCGATAGAGGTAGACCGGTGGATATGTGTTGAAAATGTTTGGTGGGGAAACCAACTAGATGAGTAAGCGACATGTGTTCGTAGCCTTTTCAACAAAATAAGTTGAATACATGGCAACCACCCATGGAAGCAAAAAATTAGTATGGATGAAAAGGTTGTGTTTAGGAATTGTATTTGAGTGGAGAGTTATGAAGATAAGTTGTGACAGTCAAAGCTCAATATTTTTGGCAAAGAAACTGACTTATCATTCTAAGAATAAGCACATTTATGTACAATACCATTTCATGAGAGACACGGTGGAAAGAAACAAGGTGTTACTGGAGAAACTAGACAGGTTGGAAAACATAACAGACTCATTGACCAATTATGTGAGTGTTGTGAAGTTCTCTTGGTGTAGAGAGGCAATGGGCATTGTTTCCTTGGGTTTATGAATGAAATTTCAAAGGTCTCTCGGTTTCAGCAAACAAGACAACAAGTAGGAGAATGTTAGGTTGTTATATTATTTGCAGTGAAAGTCGAGGTGGATTGACTGACAGTCTAAGTCGAAGATTGAGGTAAAGACGAAGTTGAGGTGGATCGAAAACAATTCGAAGGTCAAGGTTATTCGACCGAGTAAATTTGAAGTTGAAGGTCGAGGTAGTTCGACATGGTAAGTACTTTGAAAACAAGTCAAAGAGGTCAACTGATAAGAGGTCGACAAGAGGGCATGTGGCAACCAAATGAATATTGAATGAAGGTCAACTGGTAGTTGATGGGTAATCTGACTTGGTAGTCGATTGTAACAAAATATTTAGATTCATGGGATTTGTAGCCAATGATCTGGATGGATCTGTAACTGTTTTTGGGAACCTTTTTTTTTGGATTTTGCTTGTTGTAAAGCCTACAAAGAAGGCGTGTTATAAGGCTATAAAATATAATCAATGAATCTTGAATATTTATATGATGAATGGTTAATCGCAAAGAGTCAGTAATTTAGAGGTTGGTGTTCATGTAGATGTAAGTTGAATTGGCTACAAGGTTGTTCATGTGTAAGAAAGAAGGTATGATGTCGATTGTGTCTTAGATGTGGACCAAGGTTAGACATGTAACCTTTTATTCTGAATGAATAAGAAAATGAGCAGAATGCTCAAGGAATGTTGGTTTTCCCAGTTTGGGTTTCTAGTGTTAAATCTCTGTATACTGTGTGTATGTTGTGTCATTTACTTTCTCGATTAAATCTTTCTTCCTCTCTTCTGCTAGGTTTAGCGTGGAAGTGTGTCTCATTTCCTAACAATAGTAACTCTTCAATGGATTGATCTTGAAAGCTATTAGAAATCTTGAATTATCACAACAAATATTTGATGCACCAAGAATAAACCAAGAAAGAGAGAGCTCCAAGAATTAACACGAAAACCTCCAATAGGTAGATCTTCAACAAATTTTATTCTAAAATGGTATCCAACAAAAATAGTTTTGGAATGAGAGGTGATCCTTTATTTATAGATTGGGATTCTACATCCTTCTCATGCTTTATTATTTTATAATCTCCCTAAATTTAGTCTGGGAGATATACAAAATTGAGTTGTCATCCACATAATGAAGGAGAGTAATTCAAGATACAATTAAAACATGGCACGTGTACATGAAACCCTCCAAGAGAGGGGGTCATCCCATAAAAGAGAAGTTGACTTGGTAAATGAGCTCAATGTTCCCTTCAAAATGCATTAATAAACCTCAAATCATGGTGTAGATGTGCTCCAAGGAAGAAATAGGACAATGTCTAGCCTCCAAAGGTGGAATGACCTCATGGATGAAGTGAAAAGACACCTAAGAGGTGGATGATTCCTCTAATCATTCTCATAAATCCTAAAAATATGTCTCTGATGTATGACCATGTCCATATCTCAAGCAAATATACCTCCACAAAGCATGTAAAGTGACCCTCCAAGTAAAACACGGGTCATAAGAGCCCCAATGGCTAGTATGATGTCCACATGTGTGTGGTCATCCCTCATATCAAGTAATAAATAACTCAAAAAGTGATGAATGAATAGAGCGATCTAGGATCTATGATGTGACATGCAAGGGAGTAACCAATGCAAGTGTAAATAGCCCCAAAGTGCCTTAGATGATGTGACTAGTGCCTTGGAATATATGTACTACCTCGAGATCTATGAAACTACCTTAGGAGACATGAAATTGAGTCAACATCTGTGAAATCATCTCCAAGAGTAGATGTCCAAAGTGTGGCAAATACATAATATGGGGGTCCATGATTAGGCATAATATAAGTGTGATTTAAATAGGTATGACAACCTTTACAACATGAGAAACACTTTTACATTACATACAAATAAGTGTGAGAGACCAAAAGTTCCCCTAAATCATGTTTCCTAGTAGATCCATCCCAAGACCCTCACATACTGACCCAGGTCATAAATGAATGACATGGTGAAAAATTAATTCCACCAAGGCGAAGTCAACCTAAACCACAAGAGAAAGGAATGTCTTGAAATATGTACTAAAAGGATATGCCATGATTGACCACAAGGGTTTGAAGATACCACCTAGGTCCCTCAATGTTACATAGATCATCTAAGCATGGCCCAATACAACACATGAGTACAAATATAACCACACTTTTGGCTCATCATTCTACAATGTTACACATAATCTTCTCATATGATGGATCACATCTAGCCAAAAAAATATAGTGTACTAAAGTGAATCCGAGGTGTAGCAATTCCTATTGCCACTACCTAGAATTCCTAATCTTACCTTGCACCACTAAGCATACTTATTTGTTTTTCCATCAATGCCAAGATCATTTTTGGTACAACTCCCTTATGTTGAGGTGTGTATATATTCATCTTTTTCCTTGTTATTTTGCACTACTTACAAAACTGCTCATATTCATTTGAGAAAAACTCTCCACAATTATCTATCCTCAATTCCTTTATCAACTTGTCTATCTAATTTTCTATAAGAGACTTAAACTCTTTGAATTTACCAAAAAACTAACATTTCTATCAAATGAAATATATCCATGTTTTCCTCAACAAAGCATCTACAAAGGAAACATAGTATAGATCATTTCCTAATGACAAAATATTCACAAGTCCAAACACATCACTATGTATCAATTACAAAATACCCTATGCAGTTCTAGCATTTGATGGGAACTTTACCTGATTTCATTCCCATATATATAATGTTCATGTAAATGAAAATCTAAGGAGAAATAAGAAATTCCTTCAACCATACTTTTAGTGTGCAAAGATCAAACCCCTTTCTCTCTAATATATCCCAATCTTTGATGCCAAAACATTTTCTTCTTTTCAAGAAACATAGGGGTTATTCAAGTTTTATTTCTTAGCTCAAGAACAACAAAAATATTACATTTGACAATCACAATGCATGCCTCAAGATTGTATAGTGTTCCAATGCAAACTCCTCTTTCCAACACCATTTCTCCTTGAACCATATTTCATCTATCATTTTGAAATATTAGTTGCACACATGTATCTCTCATATTACTTACAAATATCAAGTTTCTATCCAAACCTAAAATATTGCAAACTCCAAGAAATTTTTTAACCTTTCCATCTCTAAGAATCAATTTGAACCTTCTACATTCTTTGATCTTAGTTGTTGATTCATCTCCTAGGTATACATCAATTCCAACATAATTTTTATATTTGTAAAACTATTCTCTATGGATAATCATATGAAAATAGCACATGAATAGACCAACCATGTATCAAAATTTGTGTGTACATGAATATGCCAAGTATATGTCTCCTCCTTCTTTTATGGATATCGACATTCCTATGGAAGATGTGTCCTCAAATGCCTTACTTTTTATGCATTCTTAGATTTACATTATTTCTTTAAGTGCTAATATTGACTGTGTCTTCAACGTTTCCTTATAAATTTCCCTAGGGATTTAGACCTCCCTTTAGACTTCGATATGTGGCTTGACTAATTTTTATTTCTATCTTGGGAATGACCTCTCACAAATAACGAATCCTTGGTTAGACCCTCCATGTAATTTCGCCTTATTTATTCTAATAACAAGGATGCAACTACATCCTCAAACTTTAATGTATATGCAATAGTACTAACAATGACCGCAATAAGATTATCCCATGCATCTGGCAAAGAACATAATAAAATAATGTATTTACATTCAAATATTTTGATATCAACTGAGGATAACTAAATTACTATATTTTTAAAGGAATTGAGATGATATATCACTAAATCACCATCATTCATCCTAATAAGTTGCATCTTCTTGACATTGACTAATGCTTAAATTATCACATGCTTCCTCAACACTACCTTCTCTTGAAATGTTCAACACTAAATTTGAAAGGTAGATTCAAATCACACTCTTCGCCTCAATCCTATCCATATTCTCCTAGTCTTAGTTTTCCATATCTGTGTATTTTTTTCTTGACACAACAACCCACTAATCTATATCCACAAGAAAATCTTCCATCCTAAGCTTCCATAATTGAAAGCTTTGGCCATTAAATTATATATCTCTATTCTTGAAGTACTCCCCATTTTATTTCAAACACAAGAATCATTGACATAGAGATCCTAATAAAAAAAGGTTTATCACATAGACAAGAGACCCTTGTTTTATAAAGAACAAGCTAAAACCTAGCACAAAACGCACCCCCCTAAAACTATAACCTCTCTCTAATACCAAATGTATAAAAATAGTGACCAATAAACCTACACAAGATCAACAATCCTAACATAAATTCCTTAAGAATGACAAAAAGAACAATATCACATACATAATAAACAAGAGATTTACCCTAGAAACCCTTAACCAATAAAACCAACAAACTCAAAGTCATGCCTCTTTCTCATTTTATTAACAAAACAATTCATAATACAATATTTATGTATCATGTAGCATCATTCAGTCATCCTCTAACTAATATTAGAATATGACGGGTATAAATCCATGGGCCATAAATGCCCATAATTAGACCCTTTTTATTATTATTATCTTGGGGGATCTACTCTTGGACCCCTTAGTTGTGTCGAAATGTTTGGACTACCTATAAATAATTAAACACATATATAATAATGGTGACCTTAACACTTATAGGCTTAACCATTGGCATACCCATTTGGTTGATACCCCTCGTCAAGGGACCCTTACCCTTCTCCACCCCTCACTATTTTGGAGGGTGTGCCTTCTCCTTTTTTGTATATCCTACCTCCACCTTGTAACCAATATCCCCTCAAGAGAACATCACAAAAGGCATAGTCATGTCAACTGTGGAATCAATACTAGTGGGGTGATGTCAAGAATGTCAAGGAAACCACTAATCCCAATATTTCCCTCGCTCCCTCTTCACAACAACAAAATATTACACATAGACCACCTACCTTTCAACCATTTGCAATGGGATGGGTCATAATACCCATCATTGTTCACAACTTCCTGACTTTATCATGTCACATCCTCATACCTTTCAATCATATGTATTTCCTTCTACTTCTTCACTCCTGCTGAAAATGTTTAACCAACCAAGCCCTGCAAAGAAGGGTGATCACTTAAATTAACTTAATACTAAACACCCTTGCATAATATACAACATACTAGACCATTATACTCAATATTGTCCAAAATTCCCTTCATTTCATTAATCTCTCACAACATCCCCTCTCACCACTACTTCTCTAATTGAGACACCACCTGCTTCCCCCTATGAGGGTGACCCTTCCCACATACCTCATGTTGTTGCGTCCAATTTTGAATCTCCCCCAATTTCTCCAACACTAACTAGACCACATCATAGGAGCGTACACCATAGTTGGCGCTAAACACATGTACAATAGTACAATTTTTTTCTTTCATTTTTTCAAGCATTGTCATGTCATGGCCTCTATTTTTATGTGTGAAGATATTTTTCTAGAGAGCCATTTTATCCATTCTTCTCAATTCTTGTGGCCCTACTTCATGTATAATTCACTACAATAGCATATAGGTATAGAATATCCCTTTGTGATGATGCATCTCAACCTTTTTTCACAAGTTCCACCTCATCCCAATGATTTGCCTCACCACTTTGAGTTGTTCTTTTGCACTCACCAAACAATAACACTTTTCCTCACATTGATTTCCCCAGTTAGTTCACTTTACATTTTGGGAGCCATGTTTCCCATCTATATAATATTGGGAATTCTTATAGTCTTTGATTACATAATAGGCCTCATGTTTCACTCTTATCAATTCTAACCTCTACCCAACAAACTCCACAACAGTTACAATATGGCTTGTTGATTTGATTCCCACTCATGCTACTGAACCCACTATTACACTTCATCCATATGTCAAAACTCCATTTTTACGTAGACATCCATCACCCACCCTTTCTAAGGAGACCTAGCCCAGATGACCCCCTTGTCAATAACCTTTTTATATCATGTTCCATGTCCATTATTCAGAACTACTTGGTTATATTTGGATCCTATATTATTGTTGTAGATTAATCATGATTTTGTTCTTTATAAATACAAAACCATAAAAAATCTAACAAAAAACCACAAAATTCCAAAAACATAATTAAAAAATCAAAAACCAAAACTGGGAAGGAAACTATTTTTTTAGTATCAACTCCATGCTACATCTATTTACCAGTTCAAACAATTGTCAGTGTTTCTCTTGTTTGGAGCATTAGTATTGTGTCACCTTGTCCTGTCCATTTGTAGGTCTCATTAGTCACCATCCAATCACCTTGTCGTCATGGCCCTTGAGTCCCACTCATCCCATACTTTTGAGTTCATCACCAGGTCATTGAGCCACACTCTCACTTTCAGTTTGGCTTCATCTTTATGGTCCCCAATATGCCCTCAACATTTCTTGTGTCCTGATTTACACATAGATATTTGGCTAAGTTGTCTTATTTGGGTTGATGGTTATCACTCAAGTTATTTGTCCTTTATTCTCCATTCGAGGGAATTCTTATGTATCATACCCATCATAGACTTATCCCATTGTGTCAAGTCCAAACCTTTATCGTTTATCAATGTTTGTTGTACCTTTTATTGGTTTACAAGAGTTATCAATACCCTTTCTCTGATGGATATTTCTCTATCAACCATAACACGTTTTCTTTAGGGGTTTGATTTAGAGGCCCAATACCTTGATTACCTTTTTATCATTAGTGGTATACCTTACATACAATAGTGGATGTCCATCATTGATCCATGACTGCATGGTTTCTTTCAATGTTTGACCTCAAACCATTATTCATAGCATGTTGGTTCGTACTTGTACCTTGGGACCCATTATCATTATCAACCAACTACCTTGCAAATATAAGTGATATGCATCCTTGATTACTAAATATATGGTTTCCCCCATGCTCAACCACAAATAATTATCACATCATGGATATTTGTACATCATGATGACATTGTTCTAGGTTTAGTTGAATACCATGGACATGCACATGCACAATTCCTTTCCATCATTTTAGTGAATCCCCTAGACTAAGCTTCTCTTCAATGAGATACCATCATGTCTAGACCCTCTCACCAATGTGGGTCTTCTGTATTACAATTTTATGCCCCCACTAGGTGACATTGTTCCATCGCATATTTTAAACAGAAGAAACAACCATTTTTCATATGCCTCTTAATCTAACTCCATATCTACCATCTTATGAAGCCATGGTCCCATATTGTTCTTGAATTAACTTTTTCATGAGTGTGGATATACTCACCTCCTTTGAAGAGATTGTATATATATTTCACCTCACCATTTTTGTTTTACAATTGGCCTCCTTTACTTCTCTCAAGGTTACCCTCGGTGCAAATCTCTCTATCAATACTTGGATATACAAACATAATGTATTTTGTATATACGAGGCTCTCCTATCCTCACACATTAGGGAGCATTTGTTACCATGCCATATTCATCTTCTTGAGACAATTAAGTGATTTAAATCAAAGATATCACAAATTAGCATTAACCACCATATGGAATCTCAAAACTATGGATAAAAGGATATATTAATCATATAAGACAAAAGACAACTTTCAATTTGACCAAAATGAAGAATTGTGTGGCCCTCCCCTCCATGGGGCATGAAACTATGCATGAATTTCATCAAGACCCACACGGTTCATCTTACACCAATAACACAATAAATTACATGGCCCATTGAATGTCATGGTCACTTTAAAAAATGGTTTGGTCAAGAAAATCCCATACCAATTATAATTTTTTACTCAATAAAGGAGTATCTAAACATCCCTAGAATAAATACAAGCACATGTGCCAATATTTGACATGGAGCTCCATTTCCTCTCTAAGAAATTAAATTCATTGAAGTTTGTGTTATTGGTTTTTTACCAAGATTTTAATCCCACTTGCTTCCATCCTTGATATTGAGTATCATGGGTGGTTTTGTTGACCAAATTTCCCCTCCATTGTCCATTACATAAGGGGACAATCCTCTCCAAGATTGAGAGATAATTTTCTAAAGAGGATACAACCACCCTAACGATAGAGCTTGGAGGCCATATACATCACTCCCTCAAGGTGAAATATTCCATTTCATATCTATTTCTTTATATTAATGTTAATACAAATCATTCAATTTATCCCCCCCCCAAAAAAAAATATTTTCAAATGGTTTTCATAGATCTTCATTGGATTTTATATTAACCGTAAGGGTTATTATTCTTTTTGATTTTTTTTGTAAGTACGTAATTTCTATTCAACTATTAACAGAATGTACATAGATGGTTTTTTTCCTCAATAGTCCATATAGCATAAGGTTTTTCAAGCAAAACCAAAAAAACCCATGATTGTTTACCTGCCCAAAGAGGGAAACCAAGTTTAAATCAAAATTGTGATCAATCGTGATTGTAAACTACTAGAAGTTTATAAATCTAATTAATAGGTAAATTATATAACCATACCCTATAAGTTGAACATCTAAAAAAAACACCCATATAGAGTCAAAATAAAAAAATACAGGTTGCTTTCAATCATGGAAATGAGGCACCTGAGAAATAGGTGTGAAGGCGTTGGCGGTGAGTCTTGCATCCAATGAAGTCCCAGCTTGGTTAACAATTGTCTTGAGTGACTTGGAAATAACCACCATTACGTTTAGCTAACCAAGAAACCATTGTAATGATCAGTCATTTATGGTCCTCCAAAGATTTCAAACGTTGCTTAAATTTCATGTATTCTTGGTCCTTTGGAAGAATTCCTTGATAGACCATAGTCTTAGTATGCTAGTACAACTCCATAGTTTTATAGAATTTAGATGCCCTAGTTTGATTACATCCCATTTCCGAAATGATATCCCCCATATGAGCATCAACCTTCTCATCTGCCTGGGTAGCCAAGATAATCTTTACATCCTCCTCCAGAGCTAGCATGGCAGCCTGAACTCCTTGAGGGACAGATGAAACATAAAACTCAATAGTCATGGCAACACATGTTTGATGTAATAGAGTCTTCTTTGCTCAAGATGCATGTGGATCCATGGAATAATGAAGGGGAAAGACAAGAATAAGCCAGGTGGGAACATGAGGAGAGACCAAAATAAATTCAAGCGAGAGCCATAGATCGAAGAGAATCCACTAACAAGAGTCAAAATGGGTCATAGGGAACTTCTGAGATATGATTAACCAACCCACTATCATCATAAAAATAGAGAGAAATGCACAAAATAACCAAGGCCATTAAAACCCATGAAATCCAACATCAATGCCAATTATCTAAAGATCCAAACGTTGGTCATATCCATGTTGTTCCTGATCGACGAAATGAATGTTCTAGTGCTCAACATAAGTGCACTCTCTTGGGAGTGGGATGTTATATAGGATAGGACCACCATCACCATATCCATCCCATGGTCCACAATCACACCAAGTGTCACCCCACGTTCTTCAATCTCTCCAAGTGTCACCTGATTCAGTGTTACATATGTTTTTGTAGAAATGAATAATTGTTTTCATTGTGTGCAAGTTTTTCATGAGAAGGATTATCCACTTGGGTCCATCTCCTCTTACTCCATAGCAAAGATACTTCGTTGAGAAACTTCCCTCGATATTTGTTTTTCCTCTGTTCATCAATTTTCCATGTAATTCATGCTTGGGGATGGATTACCTTACTTTGGTCACTTACAAATGTCTATTTTATGTTTGCATCAATAGCTCAGACCTATTATCGAGTGCATTTGGTCATCCAATGCACCAAATCACACACAAAATTACATTAGCAACTTAGGAGAGTTTGGTTTTTTCAATTAAGGTTATTTTATAGCTTCTATCGACCCTATGATAGGGATGCAAGTACCTACTACACAAAATGATATTTTTGTAGAAATTCTTGTTTTCTTTGGGGAGACAAATCTAGATAAGCGCGTGGATATTTGTGAGGCATTCGAGACCAAGACTAGGTGTTTAGTTCAGCATTGTGTGCACTAATCCATTCACTTTTGGTGTTATTTAGAAGTCTTAGTATATTCATGAGGATACACACTAATGGGTGAGGGATTAGGCTTGTCTACATGCATGGTTTTTTGTAAATCTTAGTTTTACAAGTGCTAATGTGCATCTACACAAGATTAAGCATTTTCTATTGGGGGATAGCCAAGAATTACCTCATACAAAATTGTTTGTGTGTAAGAAACATATGCCATTAGCCATGAAGAAAAAGATTCATGTGATTTTTGTGCAGGTTAATGAAGAGGGATTCAATCCAAATGGCACCACTACAAATTCATAGTGTCCATACCTAGTTCTAAAAGTTATCTTGTCGATATCTTCATCCTTTCTCCTTACTTTATGGTAGCTTAACCTCATGTCTATATTTGAAAATATATTAAATCATCTTAGCTGATAAAAGAGGTCATCAATTTTTGGTAGAGGATATTTATTCCTCGCAATGACTTTGTTCATTTGTTTAAAATCAATGCACAACATCAAAGTTCCATCTTTCTTCTTAGCAAAGAGTAGTAGAGCTCCCCAAGGTGAGACACTTGGTCCTATGTACCATTTTTTGAACAATTCTTCTAATTAAACTTGCATCTCCTTCAATTTTGATATGCTCATTATATATGGAGTCTTAGATATTGGTGCAACTCCAGGCATTAAATTAATAGATATATATATCTTTTTTTAATGGTAAACATGGTATTTCCCCAAATACATATTCATACTCCTGCAACATTGGAAAGTCCTCAAGGATTGGATTTTTTCACTTGGTTGGATCTTCACATACAATTGGCATCCTTTCCTAAAGCATATTTTCCATTGTAAGGAAAAAATCTCCCTTGTAGCTAAGGTTTTGGAATTCCTTTCATTGTCCTTTGCTTTCCTTCTTCATCAACACAAGTAAAATTCTAGTTATGGAAATATAGCATAGCATGATGCACATCTAACAAATCCATTACAATGAGGACATCATATGACCCAAGTGATATCATGTTCAAATTTTCAATAGTGCTCACACCAATCATATCTAATGGACAACCTTTAACAATCTCATTAATTTTTCTTTTTCTTCAAGTAGCTAGTTGAACCAACCATGATTTATCATGCTTACTTTTCTTCAAATGAAATTGTTTAACTATATTAGGAGCAATGTAACCATGAATTTATCCTAAATCAATTAAAATAACAATGGGTTGATTCACAATCTTACCTTCAACCTCAATCATGCTTTATCTATGTATTCTTGTCGATTTTCCAAGGTTGCATATATTCTGGAAATATTTTTGCCCACATATTCCACTATAGTGTCCTCCTGTATGTTTTGGATAATCCTCATTATGTCTCCCTTATGAGGAAAATATTTGTACATATGGTCTCCTTTACATTCCCAACACTTGATTGGATGCCTTGCCCTTTTCCCAAGGATTCTACCATCTTGGATTCACTCAAAGCTGGTTGACTTTGTTGGTATGTATTAGGATATATAGTAGGATTGTCCTTGAATAAAGGAGGTTTGAATCCTCTTTTACTTTGATCCATTTTATCCTTTTTTTTATCTTTCCAAGACTTCTAGAAAGTCACTTTACCTTTGTTCTTCTCATGCAAGTATTTATCTTTCTTGATGGTCTCTTCAACAGTATTAGGTTTGTAAAATTGGATCTTGTATTTGTAAAATGATGGCAGCCCACTTAAGAACCTTTGTATATTCACCTTCTCCTCTTTAAAAAATCCCACATACCTCAACAACTCCCAAAACATCTTTGCATATTCCTCCACGATCATATTTCCCAACTTGAGTTGAAAGAACTCTCGTGTCTTCTTGTCATAGTAGTGACCATAAAGATATTGTTGCTAGAAATTCTTCTTGAATTGCTTCCAAGAAATTCTTATCTCATTGATGTGATTAACTTGATTTAGTTGATCCCACCATATAATATTTTACTTGTAGATGGTATATATCAATATTGGCTTCTAGGTTGGATGAGTAACTATGGAACTAAAAATACTTCCTTATCCCTAGAAACCAAGATTTACATCCTCTCCCCTTTTTTTTTTACCATCAAAAGTTGGTGGCTTAATCTTCCTAAGCTCTCCTTGCAAACTGTCCAATTCATGTCTTCCTCTTTGATGCCTAACATGGGACACTTCTAGGTTGCTCTTTGATTATTTAAATGCATATGACTTATTGGTTGAATGAGTTGGTGAGTGGTGTTGTCTTTGAGTTTTTATAGCCCTTGTTGATTTCTTGGATCTTTTGTAAGTATGCTTCCTTGCATGGGATCTACCTTCTTCCTCACACCTCGAACATGATCCATTATGTATTCTCCTTTGTAGTTGATTTAAACTTTGTAGTAGTTGAGTGTTTAACTAAGTTCTCTTATATTAAGCTTTCAACAACTTCTCATTGTTATATCTACAACTCTGCACTTCCATATTTAACCTTCTCATGGTTTCTAATAGCTCTAATGGCTCCATTTTGTCTGTGTGTCCATTGGACTTTGTTTCTTCATTTCCCATATCGATATTCAGGCCTTTAACTTCTTCTTCATTTCCTTGTTCTTATTTCATGTCTCTTTCTCAATTGTGTTTTACAATTATGAGCTTTACTTGTTCTAGTTGTAATATTGATTATACAAGAAGTGTGCATACAATAAAAATTATTAGATATGCCTAATTTCTATATTTGTAGCTCTTTATTTCAAATTTTGGAAACTATGCACATTGTCAAAAAAAAATTGTTAATTAAGACTACAGGTCCTTCCTTTCATTTTGTAAACAAATTTGAAGCACTTATCCAAAATCTAAGCTTTAATACATATTCTCCTTTGAATTTTCATTTTTTTTTTGGTCAATTAAGGTTATAGGTCCTTCTTCCTTTCAATTCCTAAACAACTTTGAAGCACTTATCCAAAATTTGAGCTTTAATACATAGTCTCCTTTGAATTTATTTACAATGACTATTCCCATGCCCTAATATGAATTTAGAGTTAAAAGTTATAGCTCTAAAAAGTCATAATTTTTTCCCATTTTCTACACTTTTCTCATTGGCACGATCAAGCTCAAAGACAAACTTCTACCACCTGTAGATTGGAATTTGGAAATAACCAAGGAAATTTTTGTATCAAGTGAAAATAATATTAATTATGGTGAGTACACAATAACTTTTAGATTCATGATCTATTTCTCTAGTCAAATTCTACATCAATCTAGAATTGTCAACTTTTCCCTTTTTGCACTTTCTCTAGATTTAGAAGTTTTAGCCAAAATGATTGTCTCTCAAATGAAGAAAAATTGAGAAAAATTTAGTATGACAAAGTTGTATAGAGTTTTGAGGACACAAAATGTCTAAATGGATAATTTTTCCATATTCGTGATCTTGGGTCTCTTTTCCTCCCCTAGAGATTCCAAAAATCATCAAAAAGTCTCTTAGAATAATGGATTTTAGCATGTTTTTGCATCTCCACTCCAAAACCTATGGAATTTGGTCAAATGATCCACTGGGTTTCTTCATGCCCACTCTTGTTCCCTGTTCTCCAAACTTCATGAACAACAATACCTCTATCAATGAGTACCACCCCACTCTTTGAAAATCACTAAATTCCATTTTTCTAGAATTTTGGAGTAGAATCAACCAATGACCCTCACTAACACTTTTATGGCCCTCCTCACTATGGACCGACCCTTGAAATTTCACCTAGTTCTAAGATACAATACACTTGTTATGGAAAAAATAATGTTTTGGCTCCAGACCATTTTTAAAAATAAATCTTTATATTATTGATGTGGCATGACACATGCCCACTGATGTGGTCGTCAAGTCCTATGTGTCATCACCCACATCTACCATGTCATATTCCTTCACCCCTTGTCATTTCAAGTCCTTCATGGCCCCCTTTATCTCTCTTTGATTTACTTTATAATAATTGTTTGTTATTATAATTAATTTATTGATTAATGTGGGCCACCAATACCTTTATCTCCTTTTTCCACCACTTGGAATTATCCTAATCGTGGATGTGACAGTGGTAAGTGCTCTACCCCACATCCTCCACTTAGCATGTTATCGTTGATAGTTGTGATGGGTGGGTGATTCATATTATTCTAAGAATGAAATGAAGGAAGAGATATAACAAAGAAACACATAGAGATATTGCAAGGAACACAAAGATACGGTAATACTCAATTTCTATTAATGAATGAAAACTACAGAAATTGTAAAAAGAGAGAGCGAAATGAACTTGCTAGAATGATGGTATCTTATCTCTAAGAATAGATGTGATAGCTACGCTCATTCACAAGGATATGATTACAATGAGGCTCCAAAGACCTTTTTAACATAAAGTATAAATGAGAAAACCCTAAACATCCAAAACCCTCAACCCAAAATATGAAATACCAAAGGGTTGTGGGCCCTAATGGAGGTAGTTGATACATCAACTTCCTGTGGGTGTAAATTTTCAATATGATCTATGTTTGGGGCACTCATTATCTCGTTGAAAAGGTCTACCAGAGAAGAAAATATTTTAAATATACCAGTTGAGAGCCTTTGGGTATTGACTGGGTGCTTCTGGGACAAAAAACGGTCATTTAGGGCCTCAAAATGGCCCTAGAAGTACCGGACTTGAAAAACCATAAAAAATTACCAAGGTAGAAAAAAATGTTTTTAGCCAGTGGAATAGGTGGGTGGCCACCAATATCCACATGGATCATTCCTCCCCTCTTAGGAAGCAATGGTCCCCATTGCATCAAGTTCCCCTAGGAGATGGGGAAACTTTTGTTGAATATGAACCTTAGTGAGTCACTTGCCTTGCTGAATAAGTTGTCCTTCTTAGCTTGTTGAAGTATGTCATGAACCTATTGTCGGGGGTGTTGGATCCATTCAAATAATATGTTTGCATGACCTGCCTTGGTATGAGTGTGGAAGGACTCTATTAGTGAATATGCAGCATGAGGAGTTGGGCAAGTACACCTGAAAAGGGTTGTGGCCAATAGAGAAGTGAAGGGATCTATTATAATTTGGATTGATTGGACAGTGCAGAGGCACCCCCATAAGTGAAGAAATAATATATTTGTTCTCCTCTACAATATTTTTGACCTGCCTCTGCTAGATAGAAAGGTCTTGGGCCAATGCTATAGTGGTCCTGGTGTCCTTATGTTAACCTTTTGAATGGATTGTGAGGAGGCTAAACTTTGTGGTGTGATATATTTCTTTGTGACATTGTTTTGTTAGGAAAATAGTTGAAACTACCTCTGGTACACTGTAAATATAACCCCCCAAAGTAACAATGACACTACAAGGTTAGGAATCATAAAAAATATGACGCTTCCACATATATGGCTAGCCTAAAATAATATCTCAGACTTCCAGTGGGGAAACATCACATAGTACCTCCTCCTTAAAGGGATTAATGCCATAGAACAAGTAGAACTATTGGATGACACAAAGATCTCATCCCTAATGAAGCCACCTGATGTCGTATTATGTGGGTGTGGTTTTGTTGGAAAATCTAGCTACTTGATGACCTCTACTAAGATTATGTTATGTTGTCTTTCGCTATCAACAATGAAATGCAGTGGGGTCCCCTTCACCCACATCTGTGACTAGAAGAGACGCTCCCCTCCTCAAGCTCCTCTGGTTCTTTTGGTTGGATTGTTGTGGTCGTGATGGTAGCAGTGGATTATGCATCAATGATCTGTTTTCTTTTATTGTTTTTTTAATCATATTCTGATTTGGGGTTTGACTCTTTTACTTTGAGCTCAACCACCGATGATTGTTTCGAGCGACTCTCATCAGTGTTGTGCAAAGGGATTTTGTGGAAGTCACACTACTTTCCAATATCCTTCTTCATATTCCCATTAGTCTTTGTTTCATGTGGCTTGGACTGGTTTTGTTGAGGTTGGTTGTTATGTGAGTTAGGGATACCTTTACCATACTTCATTTGTTGTGGATTTGCATACCCAAATTCATGCTTGTTTTGCTACTTAAATTTAAGCTCGATTTTGATAGCATATCAATAAGCAGCTCTCGGTGACGAGATGTCCAAAAACTCCATTTATATTTGGATGTACCTATGTATACCCCCATGTTATTTTAGAATCATATGTCCCTTGGATTATTTGGTACCCAACTTGGTGCACGAGGTATGGAAGGTATTTGTGAACTTTGGCACTATTTGGCCCCTCTCTTGACACAGTGTGGTCCATATCGCATATCGGTCATCATATTTTCCAACAGAATAATAATGTTCCTTGATGGAATCCATAAAAGAGTACCAAGTGGGCTCAGCCCCAAATATTTTAGACTCCTC
>JZKD02S0195236.1:10559-22477 GCA_000966675.3 Picea glauca | reverse complement strand
TAGTGGAGACCATTGCTTCCTAAGGAGGGAGGATTGATCCAAGTGGATATCAGTGGCCACCCACCTTTTCTGACTGGCTCAAAATAGTTTTCTAGCAATTTACTATTTTTAGTAGGTTTTAACTTTCGGGACCATTTTGAGGGCCTAAATGAAGGATTTTTGAGATCGAGGTTCTCAGTTATAGCCAAAGGCATGATTGATCCCCCAAAATGAATATCCTCTATGAAACCTTTCCAACGAGCTATGATACGCCTAAAATGAAGATCGTATACAAAAGTTACGACCCTGGGAAGTTGATGTACTAACTTACCCAAATGGGGCCCACATGAATTTTGGCGCTTCATCTCCTAGGGTTAGGTTTTTGGATGTATAGGGTTTTTTGAATTCCCGTTTATTGTAAAAATACCTTTAGAGCCTCATTGTAATCATCTTCTTGCGAATGCGAGTAGCCATCACATCTCTTCTCAGAGATAAGCTGCCACCATTCTAGCGAGTTTTTCACTTTATATTTTTACAGTCTGTGTACATTTATTTTATTAGTAGAAATAGTGTATGACTGTATCTCTGTGTTTATGGTTGCATCTCTGATATATTTCTGTTATATTATTGGATATACATGATATCTATGTACATTTCTTTATTATATCAACGGTCTCATTTCGTGCCAAAAATAATCAGGATCAGTGGTATCAGAGCAAGTTGCTCTTGATCATTTTTTCAGTGCATGTCCCTGATGAGGTCTGAGTATAGAAATTTGGGTCTCAAGATTGTATCTCTTGAAGACAATCTCTCTCGCACACCCAAGAAACCCTCAATGGCAGAAGAAAAAAAAAATGATGGAGCAAACGATCCTATCAATCCGTTGCTTGAGCAAGCTCTCACGCGACAGAGGGACGAAATGATGCAGAATTTTTCCCACATCCTTAAATGCCTGCCGATAGCATCAGGTGCATATTCATCAAGAATCCACCTTGGAGGCACCTCACCCATCAAGGTAAAAGTTAATTTTGATATTCCTGTATTTGAAGAATAGATAGATGCAGAAGCCCTAGAAAAATGGTTAACTCTGCTAGAAGGTTATTTCTTTGTTCACAATTTTTCCGGCAATGAAAAGATCACCTTTTCACTCCTTAAAGGTCTCCCTCATGTCAAACATTGGTGGGAAACTTACTAGGAGCAAAGTTCCACAGAGGAGTTTGGAATATATGGGGCCGATCCCACTTGAGATTTTTTTTTGGATGCGGTAAAGGAAAAGTATTACCCTGTTGGCAACTATGAGGACCAATACATGAGATGAACCACACTATGGTAAGAGAAGGGCCAAGCAGTTCCAGAGTTCACCAATACCTTCCATACCTTGTGCACCAAGCTGGGTATCAAAGACTTAGAGAAACATTTGGTTCTGAAATACCGTGGGGCTCTACATAGATACATCCAGACTGAAATGGATTTTCTAGACATCTCATCACTTAGTGTTGCTTATCGATATGCTGCTAAAAATGACCATAAATTTAAGCACCAAAACAAACGGTAATTCGGGTATGAAAATCCACAGCAACCAAAGTATGACGAAGACAACCATAACAATCAGTCTCTCAAAAACCAGTTCAAGACACAGTAAAAGAAGGGTCACGGGAAGACAAGGAAGGACATCGGAAAATGGTGTGATTTCCACAAAATCCCTTTGCACAACACCGATGAATGTCACTCAAAACAGTCATTGGTGGCCGAGATCAAAGACAAGGAGCCAAACCCTGATTCAAAATGTGATTATGAAAATATTGGTAATGGACATATCATTAATGTAGACCCCACTGCTATTGTCATGACCACATCAATTCAACCAGAAGAACCAACAGATCATGAAGAGGGGGAGCGCCTTTTTCATTCACAGATGTGGGTGAAGGGGACCTCACTGCATTTTATTGTTGATAGCGGAAGCCATAAAAACCTCATCTCATCATAGGTCATCAAACAGTTGGGATTGTCGACAACACCACACCTGTAGCCATACAACATCGGGTGGCTTCAGAAAGGACGAGATCTCCATGTCAACCAATAGTGCCGATTGACATACGACATCCAACCCTTCAGGGATGAAGTATTATGTGATTTTTCCCCATTGGATGTCTGTGATGTTCTCTTGGGCCAACCATATATGTGGAGATGCCATGCTGTTTATGAGTCTCAACCCAGTAGTGTCATTGTTACTTTGGGGGGTCATCTCTACAAAATACTAGATGTAGTTTCAACTATTGTTCCACCTAAAAGGTGTCGTAGGGTAGTATCTCATACTGCAAAATTCAACTTCTTCACAATCTGTTCAAAAGGGGAATAGAAGGACACTACAACCACTACAACCTCGCCCTCTGCACCTTCTATCCAACAGAAGCAGGTTGAAAAGGTTGGAGCAAAGTGTAAAGATTCCTTATACACACCTTCCTCTCATGTAGCTCGACTTGTTGAATAGCCTCATCTTTAACAGGTTCATGATAGACTTCCACAAACTAAGCATTGCAACGTCTCCAATAATACAAGCAACTCACCAAGATGCAGATCCAACAAACGCGTTTCCCTCTCCCCCAGGAACTCAACGTAATGGATACCATTTCTTCCTAAGGAGGGAGGATTGATCCAGGTGGATATCGGTGGCCACCCACCTTTTCCGACTGGCTCAAAACAATTTTCTGGCAATTTACTATTTTTAGCAGGTTTTAACTTCCAGGGCCATTTTGAGGGCCTAAATGAAGGTTTTTCGAGATAAAGGTTCTCAATGATATCCAAAGTCATGATTGATCCCCCAAATGAATCTCCTCAATGACACCTTTCCAACGAGCTATCATACGCCTAAAACGAAGAACGTATGCAAAAGTTACGACCCTGGGAAGTTGATGTACTAACTTACCCAAACGGGGCCCACATGAATTTTGGTGCTTTATCTCCTAGGGTTAGGTTTTTTGATGTCTATGGATTTTGGCATTCCTGTTTATTGTAAAAACGCCTTTAGAGCCTCATTGTAATCATCTTCTTGTGAATGCGAGTAGCCGTCACATCTCTTCTCAAAGATAACCTGCCACCATTCTAGCGAGTCTTTCACTCTGTATTTTACAGTCTTTGTACATTTATTTTATTAATAAAAATAGTGTATTACTGTATTTCTGTGTTTATTGTTGCATCTGTGATATATTATTTTATATTATTGGATATACACGATATCTCTGTGCATTTCTTTATTATATCTTTGCTCTCATTTCGTGTCGAAAATAATCCAAATTAGTGGTATCAAAGCAGGCTGCTCTTGATCGTTTTTTTAGTGCATGTCCCCGACGAGGTCCGAGTATAGCAAGTTGGGTCTCGATCTTGTCTCTCTTGAAGAAAATCGCTTTCACACACCCAATAAACCCTCAATGGTGGAATAAAAAAAAAACGACGGAGTAGACGATCCTATCAATCTATTTCTTGAGCAAGCTCTCATGTGACAGAGGGACGAAATGATGTATAATATTTCCCACATCCTTAAATGCCTGTTGATAGCATCAGGTGCATCTTCATCAAGCGACCAATTTGGAGGCACCTCTCCTTTCAAGGTACAAGTTAATTTTAATATTCTTGTATTTGAAGGACAGATAGATGCAGAAGCCCTAGAAAAATGGTTAACTCTGCTAGAAGGTTATTTCTCTGTTCACAATTTTTTGGACAAAGAAAAGATCACCTTCGTAGTCCTTAAATCTCTCCCTCATGTCAAACAATTGTGGGAAACTTACTGGGAGAAAAGTTCCATAGAGGAGTTTGGAATATATGGGGTCGATCCCACTTGAGATTTTTTTGTGGATGCAGTAAAGGAACAATGTTACCCTGTTGGAAACTATGAGGACCAGTACATGAGATGGACCACACTACGGCAAGAGAAGGGCCAAGAAGTTTTGGAGTTCGCCAATACCTTCCATACCTTACACACCAAGCTGGGTATCAAAGACTCCGAGGGACATTTGGTTCTGAGATATCGTGGTGCTCTACATAGATACATCCAGACTGAAATGGATTTTCCGGACATCTCATCACTCGGTGCTGCTTATCGATATGATGTTAAAATTGAGCAGAAATTTAAGCACCAGAACAAACGGGAATTTGGGTATGCATATCCGCAACAACCAAAGTATGACAAAGAGGGCCCTAGCAAACAATCTCCCGAAAACCAGTGCAAGACACAGGAAAAGAAGGGTCACAAGAAGACAAAGAAGGACACCAGAAAATGGTGTGATTTCCACAAAATCCCTTGGCACAACATCGATGACTGTCACTCAAAACAATAATTGGTGGTCGAGATCAAAGACAAGGAGCCAAACCCTGATTCATAATCTGATTATGAAAATACTGGTAAATGACATATCATTGACGCATACCCCACTGCTATTGTCACGACCGCAACAATTCATCCAGAAGAACCAACAGATCCTGAAGAGAGGGAGTACCTTTTTCATTCACAGATGTGGGTGAAGGGGACCCCACTATATTTTATTTTTGATAGCGGAAGCCAGAAAAACCTCATCTCAGCAGAGGTCGTCAAACAGTTGGGATTGTCGACAACACCACACCCATAACCATACAACATTGGGTGTCTTCGGCAAGGACGAGATCTCTGTGTCATCCAACAGTGTTGATTGTCATATGGCATCCAACCCTTCAAGGATGAGGTATTATGTGATGTTTCCCCACTAGATGTCTGTGAATTTCTCTTGGGCCAACCATATATGTGGAGACGCCATGTTGTTTATGAGTCTCAACCATGTAGTGTCATTTTTACTTTGGGGGGTCATATCTACAGAATACCAGAGGTAGTTCCAATTATTTTTCCACCTAAAAGGTGTCGCAAGATAGTATCTCATACTGTAAAATTCATCTTCTTCACAATCTGTTCAGAAGTGGAACATAAGGACACTGCAACCACTACAACCTCGCCCCCTGCACCTTCTATCCAATAGAAACAAGTCGACAAGGTTGCATCAAAGTGAAAAGATTCCTTCTCCACACCTTCCTCTCATGTAGCTCGACTTGTTGAACAACCTCAGCTTCAACAGGTTCATGACAGACTTCCACAAACTAAGCAACGCGACGTCTCCAACAATACAAGCAGCTCACCAAGATGCAGATCCAACAAACGATTTTCCCTCTCCCTCGAGAAATCAATGCAATGGAAACCATTTCTTATTAAAGAGGGAGGATTGATCCAGGTGGATATCGATGTCCACCCACCTTTTCCAACTAGCTCAAAACAATTTTCTGGAAATTTACTATTTTTAGTAGGTTTTAACTTCCGAGGCCATTTTGAGGGCCTAAATGAAGGTTTTTCATGATCAAAGTTCTCAATGATATCCAAACTCATGATTGATCCCCCCAAAATGAATCTCCTCGATGACACCTTTCCAACGAGCTATCATACGCCTAAAACAAAGATCGTATGCAAAAGTTACGACCCCAGGAAGTTGATGTACTAACTTACCCAAACGGGGCCCACATGACTTTTGGCGCTTCNGCTTTATCTCCTAGGGTTAGGTTTTTTGATGTCTATGGATTTTGGCATTCCTGTTTATTGTAAAAACGCCTTTAGAGCCTCATTGTAATCATCTTCTTGTGAATGCGAGTAGCCGTCACATCTCTTCTCAAAGATAACCTGCCACCATTCTAGCGAGTCTTTCACTCTGTATTTTACAGTCTTTGTACATTTATTTTATTAATAAAAATAGTGTATTACTGTATTTCTGTGTTTATTGTTGCATCTGTGATATATTATTTTATATTATTGGATATACACGATATCTCTGTGCATTTCTTTATTATATCTTTGCTCTCATTTCGTGTCGAAAATAATCCAAATTAGTGGTATCAAAGCAGGCTGCTCTTGATCGTTTTTTTAGTGCATGTCCCCGACGAGGTCCGAGTATAGCAAGTTGGGTCTCGATCTTGTCTCTCTTGAAGAAAATCGCTTTCACACACCCAATAAACCCTCAATGGTGGAATAAAAAAAAAACGACGGAGTAGACGATCCTATCAATCTATTTCTTGAGCAAGCTCTCATGTGACAGAGGGACGAAATGATGTATAATATTTCCCACATCCTTAAATGCCTGTTGATAGCATCAGGTGCATCTTCATCAAGCGACCAATTTGGAGGCACCTCTCCTTTCAAGGTACAAGTTAATTTTAATATTCTTGTATTTGAAGGACAGATAGATGCAGAAGCCCTAGAAAAATGGTTAACTCTGCTAGAAGGTTATTTCTCTGTTCACAATTTTTTGGACAAAGAAAAGATCACCTTCGTAGTCCTTAAATCTCTCCCTCATGTCAAACAATTGTGGGAAACTTACTGGGAGAAAAGTTCCATAGAGGAGTTTGGAATATATGGGGTCGATCCCACTTGAGATTTTTTTGTGGATGCAGTAAAGGAACAATGTTACCCTGTTGGAAACTATGAGGACCAGTACATGAGATGGACCACACTACGGCAAGAGAAGGGCCAAGAAGTTTTGGAGTTCGCCAATACCTTCCATACCTTACACACCAAGCTGGGTATCAAAGACTCCGAGGGACATTTGGTTCTGAGATATCGTGGTGCTCTACATAGATACATCCAGACTGAAATGGATTTTCCGGACATCTCATCACTCGGTGCTGCTTATCGATATGATGTTAAAATTGAGCAGAAATTTAAGCACCAGAACAAACGGGAATTTGGGTATGCATATCCGCAACAACCAAAGTATGACAAAGAGGGCCCTAGCAAACAATCTCCCGAAAACCAGTGCAAGACACAGGAAAAGAAGGGTCACAAGAAGACAAAGAAGGACACCAGAAAATGGTGTGATTTCCACAAAATCCCTTGGCACAACATCGATGACTGTCACTCAAAACAATAATTGGTGGTCGAGATCAAAGACAAGGAGCCAAACCCTGATTCATAATCTGATTATGAAAATACTGGTAAATGACATATCATTGACGCATACCCCACTGCTATTGTCACGACCGCAACAATTCATCCAGAAGAACCAACAGATCCTGAAGAGAGGGAGTACCTTTTTCATTCACAGATGTGGGTGAAGGGGACCCCACTATATTTTATTTTTGATAGCGGAAGCCAGAAAAACCTCATCTCAGCAGAGGTCGTCAAACAGTTGGGATTGTCGACAACACCACACCCATAACCATACAACATTGGGTGTCTTCGGCAAGGACGAGATCTCTGTGTCATCCAACAGTGTTGATTGTCATATGGCATCCAACCCTTCAAGGATGAGGTATTATGTGATGTTGCCCCACTAGATGTCTGTGAAGTTCTCTTGGGCCAACCATATATGTGGAGACGCCATGTTGTTTATGAGTCTCAACCATGTAGTGTCATTGTTACTTTGGGGGGTCATATCTACAGAATACCAGAGGTAGTTCCAATTATTTTTCCACCTAAAAGGTGTCGCAAGATAGTATCTCATACTGCAAAATTCATCTTCTTCACAATCTGTTCAAAAGTGGAACATAAGGACACTGCAACCACTACAACCTCGCCCCCTGCACCTTCTATCCAACAGAAACAAGTCGACAAGGTTGCATCAAAGTGAAAAGATTCCTTCTCCACACCTTCCTCTCATGTATCTCGACTTTTTGAACAACCTCAGCTTCAACAGGTTCATGACAGACTTCCACAAACTAAGCAACGCGACGTCTCCAGCAATACAAGCAGCTCACCAAGATGCAGATCCAACAAACGATTTTCCCTCTCCCTCAAGAAATCAATGCAATGGAAACCATTTCTTATTAAAGAGGGAGGATTGATCCATATGGATATCGGTGGCCACCCACCTTTTCCAACTGGCTCAAAACAATTTTCTGGAAATTTACTATTTTTAGCAGGTTTTAACTTCCGAGGCCATTTTGAGGGCCTAAATGAAGGTTTTTCATGATCAATGTTCTCAATGATATCCAAATGCATGATTTATCTCCCCAAAATGAATCTCCTCGATGACACCTTTCCAACGAGCTATCATACGCCTAAAACAAAGATCGTATGCAAAAGTTATGACCCCGGAAAGTTGATGTACTAACTTACCCAAACGGGGCCCACATGACTTTTGGCGCTTCATCTCCTAGGGTTAGTTTTTTGGATGTATATGGTTTTTGGCATTCCTTTTTATTGTAAAAAGGCCTTTAGAGCCTCATTGTAATCATCTTCTTGCGAATATGAGTAGCCGTCACATCTCTTCTCAGAGATAAGCTGTCACCAGTCTAGCGAATCTTCCACTCGGTATTATTACAGTCTTTGTACATTTCTTTTATTAATAGAAATAATGTATTATTGTATCTCTATGTTTATGGTTTCATCTATGATATATTTATTTTATATTATTGGATATACGTGATATCTCGTTGCATTTCTTTATTATATCTCCGCTCTCATTTCGTTCCGAAAATAATCTGGATTAGTGGTATCAGAGCAGGCTGCTCTTGATCGTTTTTTCAGTGCATGTCCCTGACAAGGTCCGAGTATAGAAAGTTGGGTCTCGAGATTGTCTCTCTTGAATACAATCGCTCTCACACACCTAAGAAACCCTCAATGGCGGAAGAAAATAAAAACGACGGAGCAGACGATCCTATCAATCTGTTGCTTGAGCAATCTCTCACGCGATAGAGGGACGAAATGATGGAGATTTTTTCCCACATCGTTAAATGCCTGCCAATAGCATCAGGTGCATATTCATCAAGCGGATACTTTGGAGGCACCTCACCTTTGAAGGTACCAATTAATTTTGATATTCCTGTATTTGAAGGATAGATAGATGCAGAAGCCCTAGAAAAATGGTTAACTCTGCTAGAAGGTTATTTCTCTGTTCACAATTTTTTCGACAAATAAAATATCACCTTCGCACTACTTAAATCTCTCCCTCATGTCAAACATTGGTGGGAAACTTTCTGGGAGAAAAGTTCCACAGAGGAGCCTAGAATATATGGGGCCGATCCCACTTGAGATTTTTTTGTGGATGCGGTAAATGAACAGTATTACCCTGTTGGCAACTATGAGGACCAATACATGAGATGGACCACACTGCAACAAGAAAAGGGCCAAACAGTTCCAAAGTTCACCAATACCTTCCATACCTTGCACACCAAGCAGGGTATTAAAGAATCTGAGTGACATTTGGTTTTGAAATACCGTGGGGCTCTACACAGATACATCTAGACTGAAATGGATTTTCTGGACATCTCATCACTTGGTGCTTCTTATTGATATGCTGTTAAAATTGAGCAGAAATTTAAGCACCAAAAAAACGAGAATTCGAGTATGCAAATCTGCAACAACCAAAGTATGAAAAATACGACCCTAACAAACAGTCTTCCAAAAAACAATCCAAGACACAGGAAAAGAAGGGTCACGGGAAGACAAAGAAGGACACCGAAAAATGGTGTGATTTCCACAAAATCCCTTGGCACAACACCGATGCATGTCACTCAAAATAGTCATTGGTGCCCAAGATCAAAGACAAGGAGCCAAACCCTGATTCAGAATCTGATTATGAAAATACTGGTAAAGGAAAAATCATTGATGCAGACCCCAATACTAATGTCACGACTGAAAAAATTAAACCAGAAGAACCAATAGATCCTGAAGAGGGGGAGCGCCTTTTTCATTCACAGATGTGGGTGAAGGGGACCCCACCGCATTTTATTATTGATAGCGGAAGCCAGAAAACCTCATCTCAGCAGAGGTCATCAAATAGTTGGGATTGTCGACAATAACACACCTGCAGCCATACAACATCGGGTGGCTTTAGCAAGGACAAGATCTCTGTGTCAACCAACAGTTCCAATTGTCATATGGCATCCAACCCTTCAAGGATGAAGTATTATGTGATGTTGCCCCACTGGATGTCTGTGATGTTCTCTTGGACCAACTATATATGTGGAGACGCCATGTTGTTTATGAGTCTTGATCCCGTAGTTTCATTGTTACTTTGGGGGGTCATCTCTACAGAATACCAGAGGTAGTTCCAACTATTGTTCCACCAAAAAGGTGTCGCAAGTTAGTATATCATACTGCAAAACTTAACTTCTTCACAATCTGTTCAAAAGGAGAACAGAAGGACACTGCAACCACTATAGCCTCGCCCCCTGCACCTTCTATCCAACAAAAGTAGATCGACAAGGTTACAAAAAAGCGCAAAGATTCCTTCTGCACACCTTCCTCTCATGTAGCTCGACATTTTGAACAACCTCAACTTCAACAGGTTCATGATAGACTTCCACAAACTAAGCAGCGCAACGTCTCCAACAATACAAGCAACTCACCAAGATGTAGATCTAGCAAACGCTTTTCCCTCTCCCCCAGGAACTTAATGCAATGGAGACCATTACTTCCTAAGGAGGGAGGATTGATACAAGTGGATATCGGTGGCCACCCACCTTTTTTGATTGGCTCAAAAAAGTTTTCTGTGGCAATTTTGGCAATTTACTATTTTTAGTAGGTTTTTGCTTCCGGGGACATTTTGAGGGCCTAAATGAAGGTTTTTCAAGATCGAGGTTCTCAATGATAACCAAACACATACTTGATTCCCCAAAATGAATCTCCTTGACAACACCTTTCTAATGAGCTATCATAGACCTAAAATCAAGATCGTATGCAAAATATATGACCTCGGGGAGTTGATGTACTAACTTACCCAAACGAGGCCCACATGACTTTTGGCGCTTCATCTCCTAGGGTTAGGTTTTTTAATGTCTAGGGGTTTTGGCATTCCTGTTTATTGTAAAAAATCCTTTAGATCCCCATTGTAATTATCTTCTAGTGAATGCGAGTAGCCATCACATCTCTTCTTAGAGATAAGCTGCCACAATTCTAGCGAGTCTTTCACTCTGTATTTTACAGTCTCTGTACTTTTCTTTTATTAATAGAAATAATGTATTACTGTATATCTGTGTTTATGGTTGCATCTCTGATATATTTCTGTTATATTATTGGATATATGCGATATCTCTGTGCATTTCTTTATTATATCTCCGCTCTCATTTCGTTCCAAAAATAATCCTGATCAGTGGTATCAGAGCAGGCTGGTCTTGATCGTTTTTTCAATGCATGTCCCTGATGAGGTCCGAGTATAGCAAGTTGGATCTTCAGCTTGTCTCTCTTTAATAAAATCGCTCTCGCACACCCAATAAACCCTCAATGGAGGAATAAAAGAAAAGCGACGGAGCAGACGATCCTATCAATCTGTTGCTTGAGCAAGCTCTCACGCGATATAGGAACAAAATGATGGAGAATTTTTCCCACATCCTTAAATGCCTATCGATAGCATCAGACACATCTTCATCAAGCGACCACTTTGGAGGCACCTCGCCTTTCAAGGTACAAGTTAATTTTTATATTCTTCTATTTGAAGGACAGATAGATGTAGAAGCCCTAGAAAAATGGTTAACTCTGCTAGAAGGTTATTTCTCTGTTCACAATTTTTCCGACAAATAAACTATCACCTTCGCACTCGTTAAATCTATCCCTCATGTCAAACATTGGTGGGAAACTTTCTGGGATCAAAGTTCCACAGAGGAGTTTGGAATATATGGGGCCGATCCCACTTGAGATTTTTTGTGGATGCAGTAAAGAAACAGTATTACCCTATTTTTAACTATGAGGACCAATGCATGAGATGGACCACACTGCGACAAGAGAAGGGCCAAGCAGTTCCAAAGTTCACCAATACCTTCCATACCTTGCACACCAAGCTGGGTATCAAAGACTCCGAGGGACATTTGGTTCTGAAATACCATGGGGCTCTACACATATACATCCAGACTAGAATGGATTTTATGGACATCTCATCACTTGTTGCTGCTTATTGATATGGTTTTAAAATTGAGCAGAAATTTAAGCACCAGAA
>JZKD02S0195214.1:0-10599 GCA_000966675.3 Picea glauca | reverse complement strand
ATTTGTTTATTAGTTTGTTTTATTTATTTAGATTAGTTTATTTAGAGTAGTTTTCTTTTTTTTTTCTTAGGACTTAGATCGGCTAACAGAGCTGCTAAACCCGTCAGGGTGGGTCATTCCAAATGGATTGGGTTATTTAGACAACCCTGGACTGGATCCACTCTTCCAGTTGACGGACGGTCAATTTCGCCAGTCAACAGTGGGTTTCTTATCCCCCCTACCCTTCTTTCATTGTTTCTTCTTTTCATCAGGATGTTGGTTGGCCTTCGGGTTCGTCGACTACACATTATGTACATCTGACATTTGAGTAGGGGGAGCAGTCGAACTATAGTTTTGGTTGGTCATTGTCTATTGTATCAGAAATTGTTGTAATTGATTCGACAGTTGATCTGTGAGCATATCTTGTACTGAACCAATGGTGCCATCGATGTGTGGTCCAAACTTGTGTCTAGTCTTTTGAAGGATAGACCATGGAGCATCTGGAAAAACTTCATAAAGTAAATCAGACTGAGATTATATCGGTTCTAGCTGTTGATCTCTCATTATGACCTCTTCCTCATAAAACACTCCTGATGTTGCAACGTCCTTGGACAACTAGGGTACCAAATAATTAAGGAACCACTCCAACAGGAATGTTGGTGGAACTGGTACTTTTATCAAACTCTTCCTATGCCACCATTCTCGGATGTGATCCGAGATATGGTTAGGATTTGTTTACTCAAATTTGGCCAGCAATTCGGTGTCAGCATCTTATCTCACAGGTAGTTGAAAATGGTTTAGAAAAACCATTTCCAATTCACCAAAAGTAGAGTATCTTGAGCGGTCGAGCTCAATGTACCATTTCGCAGCACTCCTGATAAGAGTGTGTTGAAACAGACACAACTATACGGATTTGTTTCTCAAAAATTTGGATGAGCCCCATAGGTGAAATGTGGTCACATGATCATCTGGATCTTCATTAGGCTTACCTTTGAACTTCGGAATGTCCGAGGGAAACTTGGTCAGTATGGGAGGCCAGTGTGGATCATGACAGATTTGTGCGTTTAACAATATTTACAAGTCTGGCAAATGCAACATTGCCAGAAAAGTTATCTTGGGTTGTTGACTATGTACAGGAGGAAAGGAGCCTGGAATTTGGCTAGCACTAGGTTTCTAGGAAAAGTTAGGCTATTGACCAAGGTTCTATTAAAAACCATGGCCTCGACCAGCATTCGAATACTGTGCTTATTGAGATGTCATTGGCTGACTCCCGTAGTAGGACGTTGAGGGTTGGGAAGGGATTGCTACCGATGTTGTGTTACAAAGGTTCTGGAAAGGGTTTCCCCATTTCAATCCAACGGTCATAGGTATTGATCCTTTCACGAGGTTTCATTGACCATGGAAGGGGTTTCCCACGGTCAACATCCCTGACGAGGGAACTAATCCCTGCCACGGATTCCAAAGTCCTTGTTAGGAGGTGACTCCTGTGTTCACCCCCTATGTAGGAATAGTACCCTGCACAGGATTTTGTGATCCAAAACCAGGGTTTCCCCCAGGCAAGATAGCAGTTGATGAGAATTCTTTGTTTCCAAATGCATCGAACAAAGAGAATGGCATCGAACCCACCATCATGGTGTAGGAATAAGGTCCTTGACTACCTGCTCTGAACAAGATGTAGTTCATGTTCGGCCAGATGTTACACTGTTGAGCGAGGGAGACGAAGGAGGTATGTGATCTTTTTCGTAAGGGAAAGTGTTTTAGGGGGATGAGGTGACCCCCATGGACCCTTGTAGAGGAGAATTTGATCTCCCTTCCCCTAGAACCATCATCTGTAGGGTGAATTAGGTGAGGACCATGCTCATATCAAAGTCGGGCATCCCGTATGAAAACGGAGGAACCGTCACACTCTGTGTGAATGGTGTAGTGATCGCCACCATAGATGGAATCGGATCGTTGCCCAAAGTAGAGGCGGTCAAGACCATAGTGGTCTAGACCTGCAAAGGGGAGTTAGGAGGCAGAATACTCCCAGTGGTGGAAACCATAGAGGAAGTGTGAGGACTCCCTGACGAAGTAGCATCATTTTCTTCCATCACTTCTTGTAGGACTCTCTAACGCTCATGATGTGTTACCCTTGGGGGGAAAACTTGTACCATGATGGGTGCCAAAGAGTCAGTGATCGGAGGGTTATATGGACCGAGAGCTTCTTCTCCAATATCAGAAATAGTTGATTTCTTTGGATACAAGTGTTCTCCTCTGGATATGGCTCAGGCACAGTTTACTGCAGCCTAGTCGCCTCAAATGACCCTTGTTGGTCAAGTATTCACCGTAACGGTGGCATTGGTGGCTCCAAATTAACCGGTGGCAGGCCCAGAAGCCTTCGTGATTGGCGGGGCTCTTGATATTCCACTGTGTGAGAATATCAACGACACAGTAAGGATTTTTATAACATTGAATACCAAGTACACACTAGAAAATTTCCTACGAGATAAAGGAATCAAACCACTAACTAGTTGGAAGAATAGTCACACCAACCAACACTAGAGAAACTTACCGGTGCAAGTGCAACTCGAACACGGAAGCACCATTCGGGTATACTCTGCAAAGCATGGCCCGATGTCTGCCCTAGGTATCATGGTATATCCTTGTAGTCACCTATGTAAATCCCTAAAATAAAGCCAACTAGGTTTTCATCTCGTGATCAATCACCAGGTGGGTACAGTCAATAGTCGAGTGGACCGCAATGAGCAGGGTATCAAGACCGAAACCTGTCTAGGGTATCGAAAGAAAGTGTTTCAGAAAACGACTGAGGACCTCAAATGGATTCGAGACCCATGAAGCTACGTGGCAATTGTGATCAACAGAATCCCAAGACAAGTCCTCTATATGTGTTCCCCAGTACGCTTGGTCTGGCTTTGGAGGGTTTATCTCCACTACCTTTCCGCATGCGACCTCGTGTTTATCCCTATGTTAGAGGGGGGTCCCAAATAAATTTTATGTTTACTGGACTTTATGCACTCCCTAGCACTGACTCCAATGTTTATTTTTTAAGCCTTGAAGAGTTTCCTCTCCAACCTAAATCAAGGCTCTAGCCTAAACTAGTTAATGGACCCTACAAACATAAATTCTAGTAAATTTTAATTTCGCGTTAATTTTAAGTGGCTTGTTTTAATTCAAGGAAGCTACAATGAGACTAGTGGTGTGTTTTGAGAGATGAAAGAGAAGAACCGTAAACTAAACTGAAAGAAAAATTACTTCTTTTTGATAAATAAATATTTTCAATTTTAACTCTTTAACCAACTTTTCGTAACTACTTTTTCTAAGATCTTTTAAAGGAAAAACCTAAAACAATATTTCGCTTCACTACAAGATACTTAATGTTCTAAGCATTCATTAAATAACTTAAATAAAATAACTCTTTCTCCTAACAAGCAAAATAATCAACCCAACTACTTAACCAAACAAAGAAATAAAAAAAAAATCTATTTTTATTTATTTATGCTTCAAATAAGAAACTTGAAAATAAATTCTTTTTCTTTTTATTTAAACAAAGAAAAAGGGGAAAAAGTGAATACAAGACAAGACCAAAAACTAACTTCTGGTCCACTACAGATTACAGGGAGTCACTGAAGATACCAAACAGGCTGATCAGAAAAGACTCACAAACTTGTCTCAAACCCTTTCAAAGAAAACACAAGAAATATTTAAAAGATAAAGAAACTGACATCAAACCCAAGCTAAAGATTATAACAACAGAGACCAGTATTAAATCAAGAAACCCCTGAGAATTCAGACTTCAATCAGGGATGAGGTTGATTACCCCTTCTTAAGGAAAAATCTTCTTGATAAAGGCACACTACTGATACTTAATAAGCCTTCATATGTACGCGGACTATCGAAAGGTAGGGCATGTATGTATGCACGCAGACCCACTGCAGGTTGTGTACACATCTGTAACTTCTCAAAAAAAAAAAGCTAACAGTAAGGCTGACAAGGCAGGGAGTAATGGTATGGCAGACCAGAATCCCTTAAAGACTCAGCAACTTACAGAAACTCAAAAAAGTTAATCAAGCCAATTAAACACCCATAAAACCCCCTAAAACCATAGAGGTTTCCCCAGTATGGTCGTCAGTTATGCTATAGCCAGAAAACCCCCCTATGGACTCAACTAGGGTTCAACGCCTATATCTAACCATTTAAAAGGCTCCTACTCTTTATGCTGCCCCAAAAATACCCCACATTCATACAAGAAATACAAAGTAAAAGGATCTGGTAACTCTACCTTAAACTCTGCGTCCGGTGTTGATCCTTTCACGTTTGATTTCTCCTCGACTACACGTCTCCTTACAAGGGTGACCTGCATTCACAAAATTACAAAAAAGAAACTTCGAACATGCATATCATATATGAATTAGTGGGTTAGATTTCAATACAAAACATAAATCAAGCATAAGCATTGAACACATCATATTTTGGGAGAGAAAAAGTATTCCTTTTATTGATATCACAAAGTTTACTTACAATGAGATCGGTGACTGCTCCTCGAACTTGGTTCGGGATCCTCTTCACCAAGCTCCAACTGTTCTTCCACGTATCTTTCTCCTCTCACACTTCTTCTATGGAAATGGCATAGGCTTATGATGGAGGAAAAAGGGCTAGAATGGGAAATTATGATCCAAATCTCACAAAGTGGCTGCAATTATTGGGGCAAGGAGGGGATGTGAAATGGGTAGAGTTTCATTGTTCTTATGCTTATATTAGAAATGATACCCCAACACCTCCTTTTATATGACAAAAGGATGGATATTCAGTTGGTTTTCGGGCTATAGGCAGTGGGATAGTTGGTAAACTACCCAATAGCCTGTAATCTCAATGAATTCCTTGCAACTTTTTAATTTTTGCAACATTTGTGGGTATACGCGGTTCATAATGGTGCATCTAGCATTCATATGTGATAATTAATGGTGCAGCTAGCATACATATGTGGGAAGTAATGGTACAGCGTGCGTACATCTTCAAAAATATTGTTTTTAAGAAGAGTTGTCTAGTAATGGCTTGGAAAACTTTGCATGTGAGAGGGCCAAATGTTGGGTATGCATGTATGGTGTAATTTAGGGTTATAACACAAATGATTCTATTTGTGGTTACCTCGTTCTAGAATAAAACATTCATCACCAAAAATAATGTAATGTCACCCATATTTTGAATGGCATTCGTCATTGAGTGTTAATCATGGGCTACTAACAAAAGTCCTTGCAGGGATAACAGCTTATCACTTTCGTCCATTGATTTCAAATGATGAGCCTTCAAATCAGTTTTTTGGCAGCACTCACCTGACATCTCATGAATGAAAAGTACCCAAACAAGTGTCTCAAGGTGATTTGACTAGGCATCAACTTTCCCTTTCCACATGCGACCCTCGGATTTGACACATTGAATGACATTTTGACATGTGACATCGAGATAGGCTTTGGTGGTTTTGATTTCACCCACTTTTCCCCTCGATATGCATCCGGAGGTACCACATGACCTCTAGACGAAACCATGGTATTCTTATTGGCCCGCCTTCAAAATATTAACCTACGTGTTATTTCTTGGCCCGATATGCTCCACGGTCATTGATCTGCGGTGTCCACAATCCATGACTTGTCGGGTCCCATCAACTTCACATTTCTGCTAGACTTAGCTCTGTCCACTAGATATGGCATCGTCCTCCAGTTTGTCACACTTCTAAACTGATTTGGCATCT
The DNA here is from genome assembly GCA_000966675.3 of Picea glauca. Taxonomy (NCBI): domain Eukaryota; kingdom Viridiplantae; phylum Streptophyta; class Pinopsida; order Pinales; family Pinaceae; genus Picea; species Picea glauca. Next base: position 4,874 of record JZKD02S0195214.1, on the reverse strand, counting down.
TGCTAAGTCCCGAGATTAGGATCCCATACAAAATTGTTATAGTGATAGCAGAGTCTACTATTGTCATCAGCATGAGTTATTAGAAATGTGGGATTACATTTAGCAATAAACTTGGAAAATGTATATAATCGAGACTAGTGATTTACCTCACCAAAAAAAATATTGGAGTTGTCATGCATGTCATATATGGTCAAGAAATCTAGTGTGAATTCCACCCTTTTTCATATGCTTGTATGTTATATTTGATAAATGGAGAGTAGATTCATGGAAAGTTTTGAAACATGCAAGACATTCTTGAAACTTCCATTTTGTAGCTCTACTCTCCCTTGTCCTATAGCCTCCATTGGAGTATCATCACCCATTAGAATGGGAGAAACCATGCATGCATTTCAAGATGATAAAATATATATTGTGGCTTCCATGTGATGAGATGCCCATGAATATAGGATCCATGCATCAGGAGAAGAATGAATAACAATCAAAGCATGATAATTACCTCTAGTATGTGGTTATTAGTCACTTGGATTCTTCTTAGCATTATTGGGATGCACTCCTCAATATTTTTTTGTTGGAGTGTATCCACCATGAGGTCTATTGTCTTCTACATGCATGATGATTCAAGGTGGTAGTCACAATTACAGTAGCCACATTTCATCTTTCCTTGCTTTTCCTTTCCACCTTTGGATCTGGAGGAGTTATCAAAGGGATTGAAGGTGCCTTCCTTTCTTTTCTCAAGATCATTCTTCCCTTTCCTTTTCTATTTGGTATTTAGATTGGTTTTTCTACTACTACTACTCTTATGCACAACAAGTTCATGTGATTTGGAGCTCTTGATTGTTCTCATTTTGATGAGCTTCTCCTAATCATATATTAGGGACTCAATGAAATGATACGCTGATGGAATTTTCTAGGTTGCTCCCGATCTGAACCTCACTATATGGAATTTTGAGACAAAGACTGCATACTCCAGACCAAGTTTTGACAAAATGGAAAGGACCATTTGTTTCTCTTGCATATATTTGTCAACATCACATGCTTTTAGCTGAAGAAGAAGGAACTTTAACTTCATGAATAAGTCTTATATATTATCAAAGTTTCTCAGATCCAATGAATTAAACTCAATATTGAGCATGTGGCCTCTCATCTTGTCGTGTTTTCCAAAGAGACCTTCTAGAGTGGTTCAAATCTCATCTGGATTAGCACAATATTCAATATGAAACAATAGCTTGGGATACATTGACATGCAAATGGGAACGAAGGCCTCATCCATGTGTTTGAAGTACTTGGATTTCTCAATTATTTATTTTGGTTCAGTATCTACAACTATTTTTATTCAGTACAAGAACCTACCTTTGAGATGAAGTAGAATCTTTATCTTCCACTTGAAATAATTGTGTGGCTTAAGAAGAATTGAAGACATAAATTCCATTCTTTCTAATTGTTGCAATATCTTGTACCTGCAAATGGTTTCTTATGCAACTTTCTCCTAGCAACTAGTGGGATCTAATATCATGTGAATTTTCAGTGAAACTTGTACAAAGAACCTAGCTAGTAGAAATTGATGCAAGCCCCCCTTCTCTCCTAAGGGTTGTGCAACCTCCCAGTCTAGGATAGATCAATAAATCAAGTCTGATTAACTCTTTGGGCCTCTAATAGACCCAAAAATCACTTACACAGGTCCTTTCTCCAAAGGTGCAGGTCGTACGAGACCACGGACCCCCTCTTGAGCGTTTTTTAAATTTCAATGCCAAACAGGCGCTATCTCTTCTCTGCTGACCCCTAACTCCCTTGTGACCACTGGGAGTGATCATGTGCCTAAATGAAAGGCGCATCATGATTTCACATCTCGCAACTCTCGGAGTACTGCTACCTCTATTTCCCTGATAGCCGAAACCATGATGGCCCGAGATCTACGGCCTAGATCTTCCCTTGATCAATGGTAGCGATCAAGTCGACATTTCACATTTTGCAACTTCAGAGTTCTCTTGCCTCCATTCTCTTGATAGCTGAAATTCTGATGGTGTTGGATCGACGGTCCAGATCCCTCTTTGATCGACAGCTGCGATCAAGTTGGGGTTTCAAGTTTCGTGAGCTCCCAGAAATCTTACCCTTGAATTCTTGATACTTGAAATTGCGATAGAACCAAATCTACGGTCGACATTCCTCCTTCAATCAACGGCTATGATCAAATCATGATTTCAAATTTTGCAAGTTATTGTAACTCTGTATTTGACTTCTTTGAGTCACTAGTCAGCAAAATGTTGATCTTTCACCACGCGTCCTCCTTGACAATGGATGCTCTCGATGGTTTCAGAACAACCAATGGTTGTGATATTTTCGTGAGTTCTTCCTTCGCAACTCCTCTTGACTCTGTTCTTTGACCTTTCCACCCTACGAGTCAGAAAAATGTTGAGATCTCACCACGTGTCCTCCTTGATGGATGACCATGGTCAAATCATGATTTTGAAAAGTTATTTTCTTTGACCCTCTTGCTCTCCGAATCAAAGAAAGGTCGAGATCTCACCATGTGTACTCCTTGATGGATGGCTAGGATTTTTGTGGCTCCCATCTCCTCGGGTCTTTGAATCATGTCTTCATAAGGTTAATGTGTGTGCACCTTACCTTTAGATCAATGGTTGTTGCTACACATGCTCAGATCTGATGGATGAGATCTTTTATTTTGCACTAAGATCGGATGGTTGTAATCTTTTCCCTTGTGCTTAGATCGAATGAATACAATATTTTCTCCTCTGCTCTTTCTTCTCATTATTTGGACGTTGATTAGGTGGTCTAGATCTCTCCTCTACAGTTGATCTAACGATAGTTGTTGATCCTCCTCCTGAGCTTGGAATTTTTCCCATATTGGAAGAATTCTCTAAGTGTCAAAGGATTCGACCCTTGATCCTTATGCAAGCCCGATGACTCTGAGTCTCTCCTGTGTTTCTTGAAACACTACCTCTCCTTTGAGCTTTGAACTTTCTTGAGACTTAGAATATTTTTGGAAGATTCAAAGGTTCTGACCTTTTTCCTTCCTGCGAGTCTGGTTCTTGGATCTCATCCACACTTTCTTAGAAAGTGTTGTTTCTCTTGAGCTTAAGCTTTCTTCTGAATTATAAGGATTTATAAATATTCAGAGGCTTCGACCTTTGTTCTTCCTGTGATTTTGTTTCTTGGATCTTGTCCACACTTTATTGAAAAGTGCTACCCCACCTGCCCTTGATCTCCTTAAAGATTTTGATTCCCCAAGCACTTCTCGCTCTTCCAAGAAATTCATAAATCTCAGATTAAAGAGTTCTTAGAAAGAATCATTTACACCTTCCTAGCGCTCCTCGGTTCTCATCGTTTGACTTCCTATGGAGTCGCTTCGAATCTGAGTCAAATTCTAGAATCGTGCACTCCTTGCAAGCAATTCTTACGCAATATCTTGAATTCTTGCAGATGACTGTGCGCACCTTGCGGAAATCACTTTGTGTTCTTTGCAAATAAAATCTTACATTGTTCCTCATAATATTTATGAGTCAAAATAGATCTTGTCAACACACTGCTTGCGTACTATGTGCACACTTTGCACCAGCTCACGGAGAAAAGTGATATTAAGTTATGCAAGCATTTTTTAGTTACATACACTCACAGTAAGATTCAGTCATTCTTGGAAAATAAAGCACAATAGTAAAAGAGAAATGCAATAAATAGTAGTCTCACACATTTGGATCAAATTTCCTTTGTTATCTTCATTCCAAATGAAAATATGATTACAGTGAAAACCAAAAATAACTATTGTCCAGAAACTCTACTTCCAACTCTACTTACACCCCTCTACCTGCAACTCTCACTATTCTTTGCAACTTTTACAATGTTGTGCAATTTTATGCAACTATTTTCTTAAAGTGTACAAAACCTCTCTTTATATCAGAGGGTCCTTCAAAAGAAAAACTAGTTTCTATCTAACTACAGTTACATTGAGACTAGGGTTAACTCCTCGGTCACACATGCTCAATTTGTTTAAGTGTGTGATCTTTCCTCCTTTGTTTATATCAACTTCAAGAATTGCAGTACTGTCCAGCATTCAAGATTCTGAATTGGTCCTCAGACGCTGATTTTTCCTACCACATGTGCTTGCTGACGATGCTCCTGCATCATACTCCCCTTGGAAAAAAATTCATGAACTCCTATCCATGAACTCCTGCCCCAACGTTCCATGCTTCTGGATATCATCTTCACTCTCCCAATGGAATCTTCTATTGGGTGTCCCTTCCACTTGACCAGATATTCAAAATAGGTCTTCCTCCTAGTTCTCTTATCAATCCTCTGATCAACAATCTATTCCATCTATGGGCTTTCTACTAGAGGCATTTGTTTCTCCCACTAAATCTTCTCTTGATCCGTTGCTCCCTCTGATCTAGCTTAATAAGTTTCCCAATATGTTGTTTACCACCTTAGTCTGCCCATATGTTTGAGGGTAATAAGCTGAGCTGAAGGAAAAATATATCCCCAAATTCTTCCACAATGTTCTCCAAAAATAACCAACAACTTATGTGTCTCTATTCGAGATAATGCTTCTGGGTAGGCCCTGAAGTCTTACAACTTCCTTAAAGAATAGAATTGCAACATGTTTTGCATCACTGGTATTCTGGCATGGGATAAATTCTGCCATCTTTTGGAATCTATCCACCATCACAAATACGGGATCGCATCCTCTTTGCATTCTTGGTAGTCCCAACACAAAATCCATCCCTTCAACAATTGATTTCCCTTGAATAGCAATCCCTCTTGAATCATATACTCCATGGCTGGGAAAATCATGAGGTCTTTCTCATGATTCCCTCTGCTATGTTGTTGAGATCCTCTAGGGTCCCATTGTTACACATCAAAAT
>JZKD02S0195192.1:0-13650 GCA_000966675.3 Picea glauca | reverse complement strand
TATATATATTTAGGGGAGGGGGGGGTGCAGTTGTGTATTGTATTGTTTAATATATTAGTTCCTATGCTCGCGTTCCTAGGTTGAAGGTGTTTCAATTGAAGCCAATGTGTACTCAAATCTCTTTGAACCTGTATGTGCAAAATGCAACTCCCCTGCTTCTTCCTCTGCTTTCATAAGTGATGATACGATTGATTTTCTACGATGTGGTGAAAAATGTCCATATATATATGGACATTATGTCAATGCTTTTATCCGAACTGTGGGAAACACAACTGTACATTTTACGTTTAGGAAACCTCTGTTACAAAATGTGCTTCCTAAGCTGGCAGAGTTGTCGTATGAAACGTATCTTTAGAAAAAGGCAAGTAGTGTCTACATGTTGCGGGATTTTTAGATACATAGCAAATTCACGTTAAATGAGGACAATGCAATTTTGCATATCGGCTGAAGAAGGGGAAAACAAAAATTATATCAAACTTTGGCACGAAACGAAAATACCCCATGTGTCTCTGTAATATTTGTTCAACATCCAGATGAATGTTCGTCGGACTTGGCTAGTTGGGATTGTACGCGCATAAGATTAGCATAGCAGCAAACCCCATATATCCCATGTCCCCGGTTATTTTCTACTAGGAACATATACCAGATGCAAGAGAAAATGAATGCGGCGACGTCTTTTCTTTGTATATCAAATTGTTTGGTGCAAAGGTCGATGGGTTTTTCTCTATGGAACCTTCTGGGAACTTGCTTGTGACCTGTTTGAAGTTTGGTTGGTACTTGGTTATGTGATTTGTCTATCAATTTGTATACTGTAGAACTCCAACTATTCTTTGGAGGACACAGAACAATATAATTGAATTTATTAGCCAGCTGGCCTGCAGATCCGCCTGATAATTTCTATGGTGTTGTGACGCAAATGTAGTATGTGGCTTGTTTTAGCAGATTTCCTTGATCGATGAAATTGGTCAAATTATTGTCCTGGAATAATTTGAAATCAATGAATATATAGTGTGCGAAGTGCAATTTTTCTATCATATCAACAAGAGGCCCTTAAAATTCAAATTGGTTGTTGTTTTGGCATTTTTTGCTTACTCGATGAACTTGCTAAAATTAATGTGCTGCAATAATTTGAAATCAATGAATATATACTGTGTAGAGTGCAATTGTGCTATCATACGAACATGAGGCCCTTAAAATTCAAATTGGTCCTTGTTATGCTCGCGGTGAGAGAATTTAAAAAAAAAAAATCCTTTGTTTCCTTCATTTTTTTAAAAATAAGAGATTTAACATCCTTTAATAATTTAATGTAATTCAATTGTACAATATGAATATTTAATATTAATAATTTAGTATTTGAAAATAATGTTTTTCAGATAAAGTTAGATAGGATGACCATCCCTGAACAATTGCAATCTTGAACCCATGAGTCATGGAGTCTTGTCGATATTTATGTCACGGAACTCCTAGTGTTGTTTGGAGGACACGAGACAATAAAACTGCAATGTTGGGCCAAGCAGCCCGCAAGTCCACCTATCAATTTGTATATTGTGGAAGTGTGGGTGCTATTTGTAGGACACTGAACAATAGAGGCTCAATTTTTAGCCTGCCAGGCCGAGAACCCACAATCCAAAAATTTCCTAAGTATGGAATGAGGGATCCGCATATGCTCTATAAAATCTCATGTCCATAATTCATAAAAGTACATGTTTACTATGTATTTCTCGTTTGTCAAAAAACGTTTATATCACTCGCTCGACCAGATTGTACAAACTTTCTCATATAAATAAATTCTGCAATATCAATATTTAATATTAATACTTTAGTACTGAAAAATAATGTTTTTAGATATGTTAGATAGTTGATAGGGATTACCATCTGTAAACAATGACAAAATTGAACCCACCAGCCCTCAAGTCCATCTGTCAATTTGTATCTCTCGGAACTCGGAGTGCTATTTGGAGGACACGAAACAATGAAAGTGCAATGTTGAGCTAGCCAACCCGCAGGTCTACTTGTCAATTTGTATATCACGAAAGTCTGGGTGCTATTTGTAAGTCAAGGAACAATAGAGGCTCCATTTTCATCCCTCCAGGGTGAGAACCCGCGATTGAAAAAGTGCCTAATTATGGAATGAAGGATTGCAGCCCGCAGGTCCACTTGTAAATTTGTATATCGTGGAAGTCTGGGTGTTATTTGTAGGACACAGAAAAACGAGAGGGTCAATTTTCAGCCCGCCAGGCCGAGAACCCTTGATTGAAAAAGTGCCTAAGTATGGAATGAAGGATCTGCATATTCTCTTTAAAATATCATGTCCATACTTTATAAAAGTACATGTTTACCGTCTATTTATTGTTTGTCGAAATTTTTTTATATCACTTGCCAGACTAGATTGTGCAAACTTTCTCGTCTAATTAAATTGTGCAATATCAATATTTAATATTCATAATTTAGTATTGAAAATAATGTTTTTAGATATGTTAGATAGTTGATAGGGATTACCATCCGTAAATAATGGCAAACTTGAACCCGCCAGCCCTCAAATCCATCTGTGAATCTATATATCTCAGAACTCAGAGTGCTATTTGGAGGGCATAGAACAATGAAAGTGCAATGTTGAGCCAACCAACCCGCAGATCCGCTTGTCAATTTGTATATCATGGAAGTCTAGGTGCTATTTGTAGGACACAGAATAATAAGGTCTCAATTTTCATCCCACCAGGCTGAGAACCCGCGATCGAAAAAGTGCCTAAGTATGGAATGAAGGATCGCAGCCCGTAGGTCCGCTTGTTAATTTGTATATCGCAGAAGTCTGGGTGCTATTTGAAGGACACGAAAAAATGTGAGGGTCAATTTCCATCCCGCCAGGCTGAGAACCCGCGATCAAAAAAGTACCTAATTATGTGATGAAGGATCCGCATATGCCCTATAAAATATCATGTCAATACTTTATAAAAGTACATGTTTACCGTGTATTGCTCGTTTGTCGAAAATATTTTATATCACTTGCCCGACCAGATTGTACAAACTTTCTCGTCTAATTAAATTGTGCAATATCAATATGCAATATGACCAATGGCCCTTCACGTCTCCTGGGTATATCTTTTGTCGTTTTTCTTTTGTAACTTGCCCGACCTCTTTCCATACTTAGGTATTTCTTGGAATCGGTTTCCCAGGTTGATTGGTGCTTCCCTGCAATTCGCCATCACCGTTGCCTTCCTACTTGTTTCCAGATATGCAATAATTAATCTTTAACGCTAGTAGTTCATCCTGTAGGAACCGTTAAGATTGTGATTAATGTCCGGAAGTCTGGAGAAGATTTTTCATTACTACGAATTAAACTAATATTTGCGCACAAGTGTGTTATCCATTCCAAGTATTCATTTCAAACACAGTGCAAACTCTTTTTTGTGCATCGGCGGGTTGGCGCTTTTAAGAAATTTCTAATTCTTAATCTCTCTTTGTCGTCACTGGGACCTTCACACTTTTTTTATAATTGTGCAATTACTAATATGTGATGGTGATAGCTCATTCTACACGAACCCTGGAGATTGTCATTGATTAGCAAAAGGCTCGAGGAGATATTCCATTGATACACATTAAACCATAATTTGCAGAGGGTTATATTATCCCTCCCCAATTTTCATTTCAAACATCGTCTCAAGCAAATGGAAATTCTTAATAACTCTTGGTAGCAGTTTTGTCTAGCCACAGTAAACACATTGGGGCATAATGGGTAGAGGTTCCACTATTCTAGGGCATATTCTTACTACTCATCTCCCTCTGCCCAGGAGCAAAAAAGTATATGGTCGCTTGGTACACCGAGAGATATGTTTCAAGCCAAAGAATTCCAAGGAAACCCTGCCTACTCAAAGAACTTTCCCAATTGCACTCATGGCTGGTGCAGAAGTTAATGTCATGAATTCTGAGCCGAAAGAAGATGATTTGATGGGTGATGATACAGAAATGGATGATGGAAATGCAGAGAATCTTCCCACTCCTGCACCCAAATTGAAATCAACCATAATGGATGGAACTTCCCAGCTCGGTGATGGAGGTCCTGACAACACCAAAAGGAGTTTCAGAAAAGAAACCGATGGTAAACACAATAGCCACTTTGCAGCGTGAAAGTAGGAATTCCAGAGTTTCAAATTAGTCTGTTCTAGGCAGAAGAGTTTCATTGTAAAGCAATGATATGTTGATGCTCCCAGAGACATATTTCAAGCCAAATAATTATTCATTAACATCTTTGGGAATCATGGCCAAAACTCACTGCTGCAAGGCATTTTTCTACTAGTCATCTCCTTCCACCCAGAATGGACTAATTTGGGCCTCTGGAATTGTACGCGCAACCTGTGATCTTGAATATTTTTGGACTATGCAGAGGCGGTTTCAGCTAAGGGATATTCCATTTCCCCTACAACGTTTTCTGTCTTCTTCCTCATGGGAAGCTTCTGAAAAATATCAATTTCAGCATAGGATGATTGATTGATGAGAAAACTGCGAGGATCTTGCATACTGCGGATCCTGTGCATGTCTTTGTCGAAGATACGTTCAATGTTTTGGCCCGAGGAAATGGGTGCAATTTCTAAGGATATATGTACAATACTCGATGTTTTTCTTATTTTTTAAAACGGATTTGCTATTAAAAAATATTTGCCTTTGACTCTTCGTTGTTGCTTCTTTTCTGGATTTAACACATGTTCTCTTTGGCATTGTTCGTTTCTCTTGTACTTCTTCGATATTGTGTTTACTTAGGTTATTTTTTCTAATATGGAACATGTAACAATTATATGACAATGTACTATCGCAATCCACCATCCTTTTATGCAAACAAAAAATGGATTACACAGTTTCAACCCAACGTTCAATTCTATTCGTAATGCAGATAGAACATAGTAATACCAATGTACAATCTTGCAGCAAAATCGCTATTCCTGTTTCTAGACATGCAATTATTAAGTTTTAATGGTAACAACCCATAATGAAAAAAGTTTAATACTTGATTTAATATGTTACAATAATGGAAGAATGTATCAAGAACACAGTTACACCCACACCGCGATATACAAATTCACAGACGGGCTCTAGGGCTGGCGGGCTCAAGATTTCCTTTATTTACCAATGGAAAAGTGATAAAACAATCCATACCACATTTGCGGCACATAATATATATTAAAGGGAAAAGCATTTCGTCTATAGTTCTGTATCCTGCAAACAACACCCACAAATCCTCACTATACAAATTGACAGACGGACTTGCCGGATGGCTTTCTAATAGAATGCCCCGGACTTCCATGATATACAAATTGACAGACAAATAATACAAGAAAGAACCAAGTAAACCCATGAATCGTATTCATGGTCTTTGTTTTCTATTCCCGCTAGCTTCACAATTCTTTCCAAGTATATATCTTGCCATGAAAATGGGATATCTGTTATAGATGTGAGTATATTGGTCCTTGTTTTTCTGTCTTCAACACTTGGCCAAATATTCATTTTTGTTTTCCTTGAACTTTATGTTTTTTTCACTTATTTGTTCTTTCAAAAATGTATGGTTGAGCGCGTGGGTAGTCTTTTCGGGTTCACACTTGCACTCGTTCTCTTTTATTTCACACCGATCGAACGCTTCCCCATTCCATATCCAAAAAAAATTCCGACCGTGAATTCTCGGTAGGCAGGCTCTAGATTGGACTTATGTTTTTCCATGGCCTGCAAACAGTACCATCACTTATGCAATATACAAATTTGCAACCGGCCTTAGATCATACCCTCTTCCATATTACGGTCCACCTATCATTCCCTCTTCCGTGGTATATATTTTTCACTGAAAACTTCCGAGAAATACAATTTAACCGTGGGATCCTCACATATTTTGTGGAATTATTTTCACCCCATTTTGAAGCCCATCTGTCCTCTTTCCATACTTCGCCATTTCTTCAAATTTATATGGCGGATCATCGATTTGGCGGGTTGAATAAATATTCAGATTCTATTCGTTGTTTCCTGTTTCTGTGCCCCTTTGCAATTAGCATTTGCCAATTATATATAAGATCTTATTTCTAGGCATGCAATTAGCAATTTCCCTATTCCATACTTAGCCACTTTGGAAGAATTCTGCAAATATACAAATTGACCGTTGAACTGCTCCATCATGATCTCTTCTGTTTTACAGAGTTTGCACTCAAAAATTCTGATACATGAAATTTTATCGTGCAACACTTGGTTGTCCTAACTATCCTCGTAAAACTTTTTTGAATATCTTCCGACCACTTCTTAGAGCTTTCCTTTCTTTCCTTGCTCTCTGTCATCTCCGTCACCTTCGCACTTTTCTATAATAAAATATTATATATATATATATATATATATATATATACATATTTTGTTTCTAAATATGGAATTACTGGCATTTAATTCTAACGGGTCATCATGCAGGAGCCGTATAAATTTTCATTGATGAGAGAAAGGCTTGAGGAGATCTCGTATTGATGCGCGTTAAACCAAAATTTGCGGAGGGATTATATTATCCCTTCCGAGGGTTGACCTCAAAATCATGAAATCACGTTCGCACGTCATGGCCTTCGCACATTCACAAAACCTCCAATCCTTAATTGCTCTTCATCGTACCCGCCACCTTCGCATTTCTAAATATGAAATAAATAAGCTTCACTGCTAATAGTTCATCATGCACCACCCATACAGATTGTCATTAATCAGCAAAAGGCTTGAGGAGCTTTCCCATTCATAAGAATTTAACCAAGAGTTAGTGGAAAGTTACATTATCGGCTCTAACTGTTCATTTAAATAATCATCTGCAACAAACCAACGTTCTCATAAACCTATGGCATCAGGTCGACAACAGTTCTATGAAGATACACTGAACATATTTGGGCGCAAGGACCAAAACTTGCAGTGGTCCAGGGCATATTCTTATTACTCAACCTCTTCCACAGAGAACCAAGTATTTTGGACCTTCGGAATTGCTCATGCAGGCTGTGTCCCTGAGGTTTTTGATTGTAAGGACCTGGTCTCTTGGTGCGCTGATAAATTTATTTAAGAGAAAATAATTATTCCACTGCAGGACCTCTCTTCTGTTTCTTTGTCACCTCAAGTCTTCCGCTGGATGCTAAAATTGTCGGAGCCAACATTGACGTTCAGAGGAGAAGATTGCAAACAATTCCTAGTAAAGAATAATAACAAATTGGACCTCTTGCCCCATTTTTTGGAAAACCCGCTTCTAGTTCCTGAAGATATTACAAGCATGCAGGTTAGTTCATTTAGAAATCCATTTCACAAAATGGTTTGGATGTTTACAAGAATAACGAGACAAGAGTCCACAAGAACTGTTTCCCAGATGGTTCTTTATATTTTTTATTTCACAGTCAACGAACAAGCCATTTTTTATTGGGGCGGGTTAATTTCCCATGGAATCTGTTCCCAATTGTTAAGCTACAAAAGGGAAAAGAAATTTTGGAGGGAAGAAGGGAAGAAATCTTTTGAGAGAATCAAAAAAGATCTTTATCACTCTCCTACTTTAGCTAGTCCTGATTATGCACATGATTTTCAGATATTTTCTTTTGCATATAATTAGACTATTTATTCTATCTTATTGCAGAAAAAACAGATGGGCATGAGCAACCGATTGCATATATGAGTAGGTCCTTGCAAGTAACTGAGCTCAAGTACAAGCCCATGGAGAAACAATCCTATGCTATGGTCAAAGGATTGGCCCATTTCAGGCTTTATTTTTCGAACTCACACATTGTAGCATACATCCCTTTTCCTGAGGTCAAAGATATATTGGCTCAAAAGGAGTGTTCGGGAAACAAATGGTTGTGGGTGACAAAAATACTAGAGTATGACCTTGAGGTAAAGATTGCTAAAACTGTTAAAGGTCAAGGATTAGTTGCATTGATGACTGAGAAGGACTTGGAACTTGAGCTAATTAATCAAGTAAATTTTATTTTTGATGATTTGCAAGTTTCTGATTGGTGTCGTGAGATTATATTTTACTTGCAAATTTTTTCATGTCCTTCCAACTTCAGTAAGATGCATAAGTGATCTCTACAACTCTTTGTTGTTAAGCATTGTCTTTGGTAGGGTTGCTTGGGTTGGAGTAGCCCTCATGGGATGATTTTGAGATGTGTTTTACCGCATGATACACATCAAATCATGACTGAGTTGCATGCGAGGGTATGTGGTGGTGATTTTTCTGGTAGGACCACTGCCAATAATATTATGCATGCCAACTACTATTGGCCAACTCTAATAAGAGATACACATAATTTCATACGCACATGCGAGCCTTGTCAGAGGTTTGAGGGAAAGAAGAGACTGCTAGCCTTGCCTTTATATCCAATTGTGATAGAGGCCCCCTTCCATCAGTGGGTTTGGACTTTATTGGACAATTTCCATAGGTTTCTAGTGCTGGCCATTCTTGGATATTGGCAACTACTGATTAATTCACTAGATGGGTGGAAGCCATTCCTCTTAGGACATCATCATATGTTTCCATTATTCTATTCATGGAGTTGAATATCCTCACCTAATTCAGAGTCCCGAGGAAGATTACGACTTACAACACCAGTGTATTCAGATCATTCAAGTTGGTGGCTTTCTACCTCATGTTTGGTATCACTTTATCCCATTTGAATAAATACTACCCACATAGTAATGGACTGACAGAGTCCTCCAACGAGAACTTGATCAGGATAATTAGAAGAATAGTAGGAGAAAACAAGAGAGCTTGGGATAACAATATCAAGTATGCATTGTGGGATGACAAAGTGACAAAGAAGTAGTCAACTGGTAATACACCCTTCGAGTTGGTCTATGGTGTTGATGTAGTCCTACCAATTAACTTGATGATTCCAATCCACAAGATGATTAGAGAGTTCAATATAGATGAGGAGGCATTGCATGGATGATTCGATGATCTAGTTCATCTTGAGGAGGATAGATCAGAGGCTTTGAGACATTTCATTGATCATCAGATACAAGTAACCAAATATTTTGATAAGAGAGCTAAAGGAAAGGTGTTCCATATTGGTGATTTGGTCTTGCTGTGGGACAAGAGAAGAGAGAATTTAGGAGATGACGATAAGTTTGATAGTTTGTGGTTGGTTCCATTTAGTGTCCATGCTTAAGTGGGGCCCAACACTTTTCATCTTGCTAATTTGGATGGTGATGTCATGCAACTTCCTAACAATGGGCAGCGTCTTAAAAAATTGTTTCCAATGAAGGGTTTAACCCCTTCAACATTTTTAGGTACTTGCATGCATTAGTTTAGATGTTTGTTCTTTTCATTTATTGTCACTTTTCTTTGCCTAGTGTAGATTCCCTTGCTTCTTTCTAGTTTCTAGTCTAGACTAGATTCGCTAACCCACTTTCCTTTTGCTAGCATTTGGTTTGAGATGTTATAGATTAGGAATTTTCTTTGCTTTACTTCCTTCTTCCTAGGAGGAATTTCTGCTTTCCAGAGATGTTGTGCTTCTACGAAGCCTGTTTTCTACTTGTCAGTGGCCTCATGCCAAATGTTTGTGTTAGCCTAGATTGCCATTCTGGATGAGGGATCCTTTTTCATCACCTGAGCATAGAGTTTAGGGGGGTAGGATAAAATACATAGGTGATTGTGTCTATCTTTTCATGATTACTTCACTGAGTTTTACCATCTTACAAAGTACCCTCATCCAACATAGGGATATTATACCGAGATTGAGTTGTTTGGTCCACCACACATTTTGATTCACCTTGTTCACTTCTCACTGGGGAAGGAGAGTCATCATTGATCTTTTTTTCAGTAGGTTGCCTTGTATCGACACCGACACCTTATCTACAAGAAACCCAGTAGTAATGAACACCTTAATGGCTACATTAAGCCTCATTGGTAGTCATTTGACACTTGACATGGATGAGTATCATTGGGCCTTGATCTGGTCACTCTTGTCATGATTCGACTCCATATCATTTTTCATTATGACAAAGTGTGTTCGTGCCTTAGGCCCCATTGTCATCATTGGTGGGTGACCTTCGCACTTGGCAGGGGATTACCTTATTGACCTCTAACTAAGTGACTTCCTCTTTTGTGTCGACATTAGTGAATATACCACATAGAGCAATGCACTAGTTGGTGAGTGGCAACAGTTTCAGAGTACAACAACTTTCATATCAGATTTCCATTTCATGTTATTTTCAGAGGTATTTTGGTTTGAGTTTCATGGTTTGTAAGGATTGAATCGATATCCCAATAGACCATTTACTAGTATCAGTCACAGGTTTTATGATTATCAATTTGTTTCCTTTGATATCAGTTTCTCGACATCATTGGCATTGGATGGTTTTAGTTGCAGACATGAGTTCTAGGTTCTCAACACCCGCAAGGGGTCCCGCCCCTTCAGTCATCATTTGTTCACCCCAAAATATCACCCTTGAGATTTGGATGGTCAAAGGGACATTATATCCTTTCATGCTGACATTCATAGGTTCCTCTTGATAGCACATTCCCATCATTCAGAGGTCTTCCAGGAACATTGATGTTTGTTTTGGTTAGTTAGAGGATGGTTTCTTACATGTGTTGAGTTCAGATCTTGTTTAAGTGATTTGCGAGTTATTAAAGGATGATTTTTCAGTTCCAGGCTTGGGTATGAGATATTTTCAGCATTATGGGACACTTCTTTCCCATGAATATTTTATTGACCCCTCACATCAGTTATTTGACAACATATTCTTACTCTTTGTCCAATTCTTCTTCCAATGAGTATAAATTCGACGGTATTTGTACAACTTGCTTTTTGGGTGATAAAGTGGCATAGGTGATGATGTGGCAGGGTGAGGTGGCAACCCATGTGGGGCCCACATGCCTAAATCTAGGTCATTTTCCTCCTAAAACTGGGCCCACTAAGGCACCCAACACTTGGTAAATGAAAATTAGATAAAGAAAAGAAGTTTCCCAAGGTCATAAAGCATTATTATCCCTTGACCATGTTTTGACAATCCTTGGTCATGATTGACCTATTTTGGGACTTCGACAGACTGTCGAAGGAGGAGCACAAGTTGAAGTGGAGATCATGGGATATCGACGCCTTGTTTAAGGATTTTTGGGTTTTGTGCTATGTAACAGGTATGGGGATGTCGACCCATGGGTTTACCCATGTTTAGGCTCCTTTTTGTAATGTATAAATAGAATTCTAGGTGATGTAAGAAGAGAGAAGGTTTTTGGTACCTTGCTAAGTGATAAGTACAAATTGTAAATGTTTCGTGCATGCAATGTCGAGAACTTGCAGAGCTGAGTGCAAGTGATTGTAAGAGACTGTTAAAAGGCTTTGTGTTGTAACTCGGGGAAGGAGGATCTAACAAAGTGTGTGCAGATCTCCTGTCCTATGCGGAGTAAAGTCTCATGTATCTGTGTATGTAGAATATTGACATAAGGCAATAAAAGAGAAGAAGAGCTAGTGGACATAGCCCCAGGTTGGGGGTGAACCACGTATATCCTATGTTATGGTTGCTTTGTACATTATGGTCGTTTCATTATTCATATGGTTAATTCTTAGCGTGTTGATGTATGTTATATGAATCTAATATGATAGCTTATTGCCTAATGATGTGAATAAGATGCTAGATCTGATCGGTATTGATATTCTTAGTTCTTGAATATATTGGATATGTGTGAATATTGGATTGATCTGTTGTTAGGGTTATAATGTTGTAAACTAAGGCTGGATATTAATGAACTATAACTGCTAAGTGCTCTGCTAAGGTGTCAAAATCATAGATTTGTGTTCCATCTAAGGTTGTAGACATCTGAGCCCTGCAACCACCCCTACCTCTACCTTGGGTGAGACTTCATCTGCTTCTCAGGTGTTGCTGAAAGGGCTGGTAGTTAGTGTTTTGTTAGTGCGTTGTTGAAGCGTTGAACCCTGGGTCTGCCCTTGTGTGCCAACAAATGGTTCCATTGTCGGGACCTGAAACTATGATTGCTGGGAACTACAAAAAAGAGAAAGATCAATGCATAGATATGTTTCCCTAGTGCACAGTATTCTACTTGACTTGTGAAGCTCTGTGCTAAGAAGAGAAGTTAGATTTGAAGAAAAGAGGTAATATCTTAAAGCTTTCTTCTCTGATAAAGGTAAGAACAGTGAAATTTTTTTATTGAAAAGGTAAGATAAGTGGAAATTTTTGTTTGAAAAGTATGGATCTAGGTATGTTTGATAAATTTTGTCCTAGCTTGAAAACTAGGGAACAACTAGGAGAAAGAAGATTTGATATGAATAGATCTAATAAGAATAGTGAAAGATATGTTATTCATATGCATAGAAAGAATGTTTGGACTAACAAATGGATGCAGGACCCTAGAAATAATTTTTTGCAGGTTAGTTACTATGATCCTAGTGCACAGTATAGGAAAGTCTGGGGATCATTTCAAAGAAAGAGAAGATTAACGCTTTTTTATAATTGCAGAAGACCGAGACATCCTGCTAAGGAATGCCCTAGTAGAAGACCTAGTTGTCTTTGTTGTAAATCTATGGATCATGAAGTTCTAGATTTCCCTAGAATGATTGCTAAAGTTGAAAGAATGAATATGAGACAATAAAACCCTGAGAAAGGTCAAGAAACTGAGACCATGAAAGAACGCCAGAAAGAATCAGAGAATGTATTACTACAAATAAAAGAAACCCTAAATGATCACATAAATATCAACTTATCAGAGATATTCAAAGAAAAAGAGTGCATAGAAACAAGACTAGGAGACTTTGACATTGACTGTGTTCTGGATGAAGAAACACATGTGAATATCATGACAGAAAGAACTTGGGAAATTTAAGGAAAGCCCGCTAAGATTCCTTCATTGGGAGGAATAGTATTATTTAGAGAAAATATGATAACCCTATGTGGAGGACTCATCCAAATATCTATGAGTTCTCATGGAACTTCGACAGAGGAAGATTTTGAGGTTGTTAAATTTATTGAGAACAACGCCCCATTTTCTATATTACTAGGAAAAACCTGGATTGAGAAGGATCATGTCATAAGTAAAGAAGAGGAATTCTTAGAACAAAAGAAGCAAGGATTAAAAGATTTCATGACTAGGAGGATAGTGCACATGATTGAAGAACAAGAGAACAAATCAAATTTGTTCAGAACCAAAAATTAAACATTGTTGTTTATCCAAATAATTATGATATTAACTCTATAATTGTTTTATATTTAACAAATTTTATCCTTTTAAATTCAACGAGAACATGGATATTTGTCATTATTCCAATAGGGATTGGTAGATAAATATGTTATTCTCTACTTTATTCAAAATTTTCCACAACATTACTAGAAAAAAGTTTATCTAGAAAAAAGTTCATCAAACTTTTTTCTCTAGTTGAATTTTCTATATACTCCTTAATACTCGTTTGGTGAAGTTGGGGATTTTTTCTATGGACCTTCTCTCATGGATTTGTTTTTCTTGCAATTCTCTGTTCAACTCAATTTGGGTAACAACACATTATCAACTCTGAAAAGGGGTAGATGACATTTTTACATAACCTCCACAACTTGTTGAAGTTAATCATAGTCATTCATTACTCCTAGAGTGTCTCCATTCAATTTCTAACATGTATCCCTTCGACATTCAATCCCTATATTATTCTTGTGGATATTTTAATC
>JZKD02S0195181.1:0-10388 GCA_000966675.3 Picea glauca | reverse complement strand
TAATGGTGCTTTGATAAATATTGTTATATGCAAATTCTACCAGTTGAAAGAATTCTTCCCAATGCTTATGTTGGTCCATCACATACATGAGCATCATGTCCTCCAAGATTTGGTCTGTTCATTCGCCTACCTGTCTTTCTCTGAGTGATACGCGATACTAAATTCCCATGCAATATTACAATATGACTGATGAAAACTCTAGCTATGTTAGGTTCCTGATACATCGTACGTACAGGAATAAAATGAGCACTCTTCATCAGAGTGTCGACTACCACAAAAATCGAGTCGTGCCTCCTTGTCGTCAGTGGAAATCCAACAATGAAATCCATCAAAATTCTCTCCCATTTCGATTCAGGAATAGTGTGGTTGTTATAATCCTGTCAGATGTCTATGTTCAGCCTTCACCTGTTAACATTATAGAAATATTGCCACATAGTTGACTATGTCTTCCTTCATTCCCTTCTAGAAGAATAAGGGTTTAAGGTCTACCCTCATCTTCATGACTCCTGGGTGAACCATGCACATGGCTCTGTGAGGCTCATTTAGGATCAAACTCCTTAACTCGTCGTTGGGCGATACATAAATTCAATTTTTCAATCTCAATAATCTGTCGTCATCAAACGTAAGTCCTTCAAATCTTGGTACCATCATTGTGTTTTGTCCGATAAAATCCTTGACCTCTTTATACCAATCATTGTTGCGCTGTAAGGTTAGAATATTTTCACGTAGATTTGTCTAAAGAGGAAACACCAAAAAGATGTGTGGTCTCCAACTCAATGAATCCACCACTTGGTTCACTATTCCTTTTATGTAACTAATCTCAAAATCATACTCGCTAAGCTATTCCAACCAATGTCATTGTCATGCGTTCAAGTTTCTTTGCGTAAATATGTGTTGTAGTCCACAGTGTTCTGTTTTTAGTTTGAATTTTCGTCCAATAAGGTAGTGTCTCCAAACTCTCAAGGCATAAAAAATCGCTAACCACTCCAAGTTGTGTGTCGCATAGTTCTCCTCATGCCTTCTCAACTTCCTCGAGATGTAAGCGATCACTCGACCGTCTTGCATCAAGACTCTGCCTAAGCCTTCCTTGGATGCGTCAGTGCATACCAAGAAGTCTACATTCATGTCAGGGACCTTTAGTAATGGTGTTGTCATCAACAACTCCTTGAGCCTCCAAAATTCCTCTTCACATTTCTCAGTCCAAACAAACTTCTTGTTCTTCTTCTGCAATTCCGTAATCAGATTTGCTATCTTCGAAAACACCTCAACGAACCATTGATAGTATCCCTCTAAACCCATGAATCTATGCACTTCTAGTACATTCATCGACACAAGCCATTCCATAATAGCCTCAACCTTTTTTGGATCCACATCAATACCTTTTCTAGAGATGACATACCCTAAGTAGTGAATCTTTGTTTGATAAAACAACAATTTAGACAATTTCCCATACAATTTGTTCTCTCATAGACACTGTAGTACCAAGTGCAAGTGCTCGTCATGATCCTCCATCGTTCGAGAGTAGATCAAATATCGTCAATGAATACTTAGATGAACTTGTCCAAGTACTCACGGAACACCCCATTCATCAAACTCATAAATACCCCTGGGGAATTCGTCAGTCCAAACGGTAAAATAGTAAACTCGTAATGTCCAAACCTCATCTTGAAGGCAGTCTTAGGGACATAATCCTCCTTGATATGTAACTAGTGAGACTATAATCTCAAGTCGAGCCTTGAAAACATCGTCGCACCCTTCATATGATCAAACAGATCATCAATCCTTGGCAACAGATACTAAATCTTGATCGTTTCCTGGTTCAATTGACAGTAGTCAATGTAGAGTCTCCACGACCTATCCTTATTTCATATGAAAATAACAGGCACACCCCACGATGACACACCGAGACATATAAGTCCCAGGTCCAACAACTCCTTTAGTTGCATTTTCAACTCATGTAACTCCAGAGTCGACATTCAATAAGGAATTCTTGCTATCTATTCAGTACCTGGTTTTAGTTCTATGGTAATTTCCAATTCCCTCTTTGGTAGAATCCTAGATAACTCCTAAGGGAAGATGTCTGCAAACTCTTTCACCACGTGAAGGTGTTATATACCTTCCGCTACTCCCTTCTTTTTTAACGCAAGGATCACATAAAGCTCACATCCCTTGCACATGCTCTTCCGTAGCTGCAAGGAATAGATGAACCTCAAGGAAACTCCTTGGTTCTGACCTACAATCATGCATCTATATCCCTCATCATCAACCAATATTTACCATTTCGCCTTACAGCCAAGTATCGCCTCAAGCGATTCCAACCAGTCCATACCAATCACAACATCATAAGATCCTAATATCATGATGTATAGGTTGACCCTAGTGACAAACTCTCCTAGTTTAAGGCTACAGCCCGTAACCTTCCCTCTAACCTTTTGTTTGGCTCTCGAAGCCATTTCTCCAAAGCTAAAATCATCCTGATCGATTGCCTTTACCTTAATTCTTTTTAGTGTTGCCCCAGAAATGAATCTCTCTGTAGCACCTGGATCTATCAAATACTGAGGGTCTAGTCAGCAACGATACCTGATGTTTCGAGAACAGTAGACTAGTGTTATTCCTGGTGGTTACTCACCGCTGCATGAATCCTATGGGCCTTTTCATAATCTTCTACTGCCATGTTCAACTATGACAAGAGTGTATTCCACCATAGAAGAGCGCTCCTCTTCAGTTGAAAGACTTCCATTCGGACATTCATGTTGGAGGTATAGTCACGAAGTGAAAATCACATTTCCATATTCTCCAACCATGCCTCGGCGGCTGCACCATCCGGGGTACCGAAGAACTCAGGAAATTTGACTTTCTCAAGTTCGTGGTGAATACTAATGGTACCGGTTGGGTGCATTGTGGACCCTGAGGGGTACAGGCGCCTTGGCCTCATCTCAGTAAAAATGGTGAATCAAGGCCTCTGGAAATTTGTGGAAGGACCTTATCAGACCATCATCATCCCTTACAATAATCGAATCCAGCCCAAGGACTTGTTCTTCCCCTTGGGGTTAGACTCCTAGGGTACGGGCACCTCTGGAGGTGTCACACCTCCTTCCATGGCACCACACGACAAACCTCTATGGCGTCCTCTAATAGATATCACCGCATGGACACATTAAATTTTTAAATAGGGCTAGGTTAATACTCAAGGGTTTACTATTCTAGAAATCCTGGCGATCCACAGTCGTAGGGTTGAACCCTCTCTGATACCATATGTAATGACCCCAATCATTATGACTACATGCAACACAAAGAAAGTGATTTTTTTTTTTAAAGCAGGACGACAATCAATGACAACAATTAATCGGCACGACTTGATGATGAACACAACTTACACATCTAGGCACCAAAAAAAAACGACTCAGCACACTGGCACGTCATGCAACTAGACGAAACATGCGATAATCAAAGGCAGATAAGAACTACTACCTGCCCGACACAAGAAAGGCAACTCCTACAAGCTAAAGGACAACATCAACCACCTGAAACTGCGGTGTCATTGACCAGTAACTAGAAACCTCTATAGCACGCAAATCCCAACGCATTAAGGCGTTACATACTAAGAACCAACATCCACTACAATGAACAAGATGTCCACATCGGGAAGCACAATATGACTGCCAGGTTATCATTTGTATCTATCCATCAAGGTATGCAATGATCCCCTCATCAGGAATCATGTCGTCACAAGACGATGGGCATGACAATAACCAAGGTGCAACATAACTTATCTAGACCAATAACCCAAGAAAAATTCAACGTTCTAGGAGACCAAATTAACTGTCAAACATGAAGATAAAATATAATAAAGTCGTTNTAATGGTGCTTTGATAAATATTGTTATATGCAAATTCTACCAGTTGAAAGAATTCTTCCCAATGCTTATGTTGGTCCATCACATACATGAGCATCATGTCCTCCAAGATTTGGTCTGTTCATTCGCCTACCTGTCTTTCTCTGAGTGATACGCGATACTAAATTCCCATGCAATATTACAATATGACTGATGAAAACTCTAGCTATGTTAGGTTCCTGATACATCGTACGTACAGGAATAAAATGAGCACTCTTCATCAGAGTGTCGACTACCACAAAAATCGAGTCGTGCCTCCTTGTCGTCAGTGGAAATCCAACAATGAAATCCATCAAAATTCTCTCCCATTTCGATTCAGGAATAGTGTGGTTGTTATAATCCTGTCAGATGTCTATGTTCAGCCTTCACCTGTTAACATTATAGAAATATTGCCACATAGTTGACTATGTCTTCCTTCATTCCCTTCTAGAAGAATAAGGGTTTAAGGTCTACCCTCATCTTCATGACTCCTGGGTGAACCATGCACATGGCTCTGTGAGGCTCATTTAGGATCAAACTCCTTAACTCGTCGTTGGGCGATACATAAATTCAATTTTTCAATCTCAATAATCTGTCGTCATCAAACGTAAGTCCTTCAAATCTTGGTACCATCATTGTGTTTTGTCCGATAAAATCCTTGACCTCTTTATACCAATCATTGTTGCGCTGTAAGGTTAGAATATTTTCACGTAGATTTGTCTAAAGAGGAAACACCAAAAAGATGTGTGGTCTCCAACTCAATGAATCCACCACTTGGTTCACTATTCCTTTTATGTAACTAATCTCAAAATCATACTCGCTAAGCTATTCCAACCAATGTCATTGTCATGCGTTCAAGTTTCTTTGCGTAAATATGTGTTGTAGTCCACAGTGTTCTGTTTTTAGTTTGAATTTTCGTCCAATAAGGTAGTGTCTCCAAACTCTCAAGGCATAAAAAATCGCTAACCACTCCAAGTTGTGTGTCGCATAGTTCTCCTCATGCCTTCTCAACTTCCTCGAGATGTAAGCGATCACTCAACCGTCTTGCATCAAGACTCTGCCTAAGCCTTCCTTGGATGCGTCAGTGCATACCAAGAAGTCTACATTCATGTCAGGGACCTTTAGTAATGGTGTTGTCATCAACAAATCCTTGAGCCTCCGAAATTCCTCTGCACATTTCTCAGTCCAAACAAACTTCTTGTTCTTCTTATGCAATTCCGTAATCAGATTTGCTATCTTCGAAAACACCTCAACGAACCATTGATAGTATCCCTCTAAACCCATGAATCTATTCACTTCTAGTACATTCATCGACACAAGCCATTCCATAATAGCCTCAACCTTTGTTGGATCCACATCAATACCTTTGCCAGAGATGACATACCCTAAGTAGTGAATCTTTGTTTGATAAAACACCAATTTAGACAATTTCTCATACAATTTGTTCTCTCATAGACACTATAGTACCAAGCGCAAGTGCTCGTCATGCTCCTCCATCGTTCGAGAGTAAATCAAATATCGTCAATGAATACTTAGACGAACTTGTCCAAGTACTCACAGAACACCCCATTCATCAAACTCATAAATACCCCTGGGGAATTCGTCAGTCCAAACGGTAAAATAGTAAACTCGTAATGTCCAAACCTCATCTTGAAGGCAGTCTTAGGGACGTAATCCTCCTTGATATGTAACTAGTGAGACTATAATCTCAAGTCGAGCCTTGAAAACATCGTCGCACCCTTCATATGATCAAACAGATCATCAATCCTTGGCAACAGATACTAAATCTTGATCGTTTCCTGGTTCAATTGACAGTAGTCAATGTAGAGTCTCCACGACCTATCCTTATTTCATATGAAAATAACAGGCACACCCCACGATGACACACCGAGACATATAAGTCCCAGGTCCAACAACTCCTTTAGTTGCATTTTCAACTCATGTAACTCCAGAGTCGACATTCAATAAGGAATTCTTGCTATCTATTCAGTACCTGGTTTTAGTTCTATGGTAATTTCCAATTCCCTCTTTGGTAGAATCCTAGATAACTCCTAAGGGAAGATGTCTGCAAACTCTTTCACCACGTGAAGGTGTTATATACCTTCCGCTACTCCCTTCTTTTTTAACGCAAGGATCACATAAAGCTCACATCCCTTGCACATGCTCTTCCGTAGCTGCAAGGAATAGATGAACCTCAAGGAAACTCCTTGGTTCTGACCTACAATCATGCATCTATATCCCTCATCATCAACCAATATTTACCATTTCGCCTTACAGCCAAGTATCGCCTCAAGCGATTCCAACCAGTCCATACCAATCACAACATCATAAGATCCTAATATCATGATGTATAGGTTGACCCTAGTGACAAACTCTCCTAGTTTAAGGCTACAGCCCGTAACCTTCCCTCTAACCTTTTGTTTGGCTCTCGAAGCCATTTCTCCAAAGCTAAAATCATCCTGATCGATTGCCTTTACCTTAATTCTTTTTAGTGTTGCCCCAGAAATGAATCTCTCTGTAGCACCTGGATCTATCAAATACTGAGGGTCTAGTCAGCAACGATACCTGATGTTTCGAGAACAGTAGACTAGTGTTATTCCTGGTGGTTACTCACCGCTGCATGAATCCTATGGGCCTTTTCATAATCTTCTACTGCCATGTTCAACTATGACAAGAGTGTATTCCACCATAGAAGAGCGCTCCTCTTCAGTTGAAAGACTTCCATTCGGACATTCATGTTGGAGGTATAGTCACGAAGTGAAAATCACATTTCCATATTCTCCAACCATGCCTCGGCGGCTGCACCATCCGGGGTACCGAAGAACTCAGGAAATTTGACTTTCTCAAGTTCGTGGTGAATACTAATGGTACCGGTTGGGTGCATTGTGGACCCTGAGGGGTACAGGCGCCTTGGCCTCATCTCAGTAAAAATGGTGAATCAAGGCCTCTGGAAATTTGTGGAAGGACCTTATCAGACCATCATCATCCCTTACAATAATCGAATCCAGCCCAAGGACTTGTTCTTCCCCTTGGGGTTAGACTCCTAGGGTACGGGCACCTCTGGAGGTGTCACACCTCCTTCCATGGCACCACACGACAAACCTCTATGGCGTCCTCTAATAGATATCACCGCATGGACACATTAAATTTTTAAATAGGGCTAGGTTAATACTCAAGGGTTTACTATTCTAGAAATCCTGGCGATCCACAGTCGTAGGGTTGAACCCTCTCTGATACCATATGTAATGACCCCAATCATTATGACTACATGCAACACAAAGAAAGTGATTTTTTTTTTTAAAGCAGGACGACAATCAATGACAACAATTAATCGGCACGACTTGATGATGAACACAACTTACACATCTAGGCACCAAAAAAAAACGACTCAGCACACTGGCACGTCATGCAACTAGACGAAACATGCGATAATCAAAGGCAGATAAGAACTACTACCTGCCCGACACAAGAAAGGCAACTCCTACAAGCTAAAGGACAACATCAACCACCTGAAACTGCGGTGTCATTGACCAGTAACTAGAAACCTCTATAGCACGCAAATCCCAACGCATTAAGGCGTTACATACTAAGAACCAACATCCACTACAATGAACAAGATGTCCACATCGGGAAGCACAATATGACTGCCAGGTTATCATTTGTATCTATCCATCAAGGTATGCAATGATCCCCTCATCAGGAATCATGTCGTCACAAGACGATGGGCATGACAATAACCAAGGTGCAACATAACTTATCTAGACCAATAACCCAAGAAAAATTCAACGTTCTAGGAGACCAAATTAACTGTCAAACATGAAGATAAAATATAATAAAGTCGTTATCTATGGAACGCAAATAGAATCTATAAAATAAAATCGCTCTCTATGGAACTGAAGATAATAATATAATAAAATCGCTATCTATGAAAAAAATATAATCTATAATCTATGGAACAAGTATAATCTATGAAACAAATATAATAAAATAGCTATATGATGAAGATCTTTTAAACTGAAACAATATAATACAATCGTTGTCTATGGAACTGAATAATATACTAAATCGCTATCTATGAAACAATATAATCTATAATCTATGAAACAAATACAATAAAATCGCCATATAATGAAGATCTTTTAAACGGAAACAATATAATACACTTGTTGTCTATGGAACTGAATAATATACTAAATTGCTATCTATGAAACAATATAATCTATAATATATGAAACAAATATAATCTATGAAACAAATAAAATCTCTATATAATGAAGATGTTTTAAACTGAAACAAATTCATAACTAAACAATAATAAAACCATAACTAAAAATGTTGTGTACAATGATAAATCTGCAACCTATTATCAAGTCTCTGGATGAAACTAAAGGTAAAACTATTTATAAAAACATTGATATCGCTGGGTAAAAATGGAAAGAAACGTTGGGAGAAAATGCCAAGAAGGGGCTATGTATAACTGTCATAAAAATTTGTCTAGCAACAAATGATATAGCTGGGAAAATACGGGGTGAATCATTACAGATTTGTTGTGTAATCATGGATTTGTTGTGTAATCGTCACATATTTCTATGTGAATAGCTCATAAATACATTGTGTAAATTGTTGTATAAAAAGAATGAATCGTTGTCCAATATTTTAAGGGAAAAAATCGCGGAGTTTAGAGATGATATTGCTGAGTATTCACATATATCGTTGAGTTAAATTAGGATATTAAATAGTGTTGTCATAACTTGTAAGACACGGTCAATAAATATTAAATTCGTTGAGTAATATATATATATATATATATAGATATATATATATATATATATATATATATATATATATATATTTCTTTTTGTGTGGAAGCGCGGATGTACCCCCTCACTATCTGTATTAATAAGGAAGTGAAAATCGCCCCTTTTTTCAACAGGTGAACGCCATCAATATACAGTAACCAAGCAGTCAAGTTATTACCATTACCAGCAACCGTTACCACACGGTCCCACAATAGCCAAATGTACAGTAACCACACAGTCACAGTTATGAATAGATTCGTTGTATAACATCGTTGTGTTTAGAGGAAAGAGAACACAACTGTATAAAATCGTGTTGTAAAAATCGTTGTATGTAATTTCAATATCCATTAATGTTATTAATACAATCATTGTCATATAATAAATATAAAGTCATTGTGATATATCGTAGTGTGAATAACATTTACTGTCAACAAGATTTGATGTCAACAACCATAATATTGCAACTCATATGCTAATCAATTGCAAATCAAGTTTAGGCAAGACAAAAATTCAGCAGCGTAACGTTACGCATAAAGATGATATCCATACTCCTCTTCCTCCATCCTTTTTATAGAGTTTTCAAGTAATTAGTTTCCCAATTTCTCATTAAATTCATTTTTCATTTAATTAATTAAGAAAAACCTCCCCCGTACACATGTCACCCATCCCCTAGTTGCACCAGAAATTCAATTTTATTAATTAATTAATTAATCCTATTTCCCTAACCCACCTAAAAGCATTCCTAAAAATGCTCCTAGGTGTCCCAAAATTCCCTTACACTTCTTAAATGACTTACGCCTTACTTAATTCCTAGTTGATTTCAAAAATAGCAAGTTCCTAAGGCAAGATTCCTTACTAAGTTAGACATTCATCTTTTTCTTTATGTTTCTCCTTTTCTTTATATTTTCCCTTTTTCCACTAGTTTCCTATTTCTTTTAAGTTTCCCTCTTTTCCCTTTTTAACTAAAAATCAATTTAGAAAGTGTAGAAAAACAACCATTTACCCCTTTTTCTTTTTAAATAAAAATTAAATTAGCATATGTAGATAAAACAATCATTTCCCTTTTAAAATTTTAATCCCCTGTTATAATTTGAGTTTAATAATTTAATTGAATTTATTACCCCTTTCTTGTTATATGTTTAATTATGATTATTATTTTTTACTGCATGTGTTACTTAGACCTAGATTTTAATTTCACTAGGTTGGGCGACATTTTTATTAGGGAAATAGTTTTTAAATCTTACTTATTGTTGGTTGTGGAGCCTGATTATGTTCCTGATTTAGAGGTCCTTGCTTTCAGCTGTGTTTATACCGCATGAAGACTTTACACCCTAGAAGTATGTACACTCTTCCATGTGGGGGAGTGCAGAGGAGGGGTACCCCCTCTGTGGGGTCTGGGGGGGCTATCCCCTTGGCTAGGGGGTTCAGGGGCGAAGCCCCCGAAGGAAAAATTGCCTTGTAAATGTATATTGTATTTTCATTGTNATGAAGACTTTACACCCTAGAAGTATGTACACTCTTCCATGTGGGGGAGTGCAGAGGGGGGGTACCCCCTCTGTGGGGTTTGGGGGGGCTATCCCCTTGGCTGGAGGGTTCAGGGGCGAAGCCCCCGAAGGAAAAATTGCCTTGTAAATGTATATTGTATTTTCATTGTAAATCTGGACCATTCATTATAAGTTCGCAGATCTAACGGTAGAAATTATGTTAGGGTTTTT
>JZKD02S0195180.1:326695-351032 GCA_000966675.3 Picea glauca | reverse complement strand
AGTTTAATAAAATGATCATTAAAAAATAAACAACCCAACAAATTCCACTATCATGAATTTAGATGCTCCTTTGTCAAATGGCTGAAATAGAAAATAGTTGTTATGTTTTTTTATTTGCTTCTATTTTGTTAATAAAATAGATTAGATTTTATTTTTTGATTTTGATTTTTACTATTTTAACTAGCTACAGAAACCTGTAGCTAGCTACATAAACCTGCAACTTATATTTTTTTTTTAAATTAGTTTGAATTCAAGTCATTTTTAAATAAAATTTAGTAATCAGTTTGTTAATAAAATACTTAACTTGTTCTCATTTTGTTTTTTTAGGACATGGTATATCTGATGGTAATATTATGGGATGGAACATACTTGATCTAGTTGATTAGTTATCTCCTTTTGTTTATTTTGTAAACTGGAAAAACTTTCATAAATTTTGAAGATAAAATTTGATCATGGGTGGCTGTAGACCCCTATATTTGTAATGTTCTGATCTTATCCTCAGAAATAGGGAGATCATATTGCCCAAAAACCCTTTAAAAACCATGCATTTTGTAATTGAGAGGCATCTCTCCCTGGAACCAAAGATGGATGAATTATTTCAAGACTAAATGAAACAGTGCACAACATTTTGGCTTTAGCCTTTTGTTAATGGTGTTTCATCGATGTTTTGTTTTATTTAAATCTTGGTATATTAATATTTCTTGTAGCTTTAGACTCTATGATATGTTATATTTCACGATACTCCTGCTATAGCTATTGTCCATAATTTTTTTGTTCTAGATGTTGAGACTGTGATCATCTCTTCAATTCGAATGATAGGATTTATCTTTGATTTTTATTTGACCGATGAAATGAAATACGTTACACTCAGATTCATCTTACTGTAATTGTTTGCGATCATAAGATCACAAGGTTTAATTTGTGTCCCCTTCTCTTTCATTAAACTTCAGTCGCCGATACATTTTATGAATTTATTCAAAATAGTTGTAGAATAAGTCTATTGCAAATTTATCTCATAGACTTGGTTGTTGGATTCTCTTTATTCATACAAAGGCATGGATACATCATACAAACTAATTCTAGGTTATCTCTTTTGCATTTTTTTTAATTTCAGTCATTTAAGTATTAAAGAAACCAGAAAGTTTAGATCAACTTTTGACTATCTGAACATCTGTGTTTCATAGTTTGGTTAATTCAAGATTTATTAGATTTATAGAAAGAAAACAAAAAATATTTAAATTTTCTTCTTTATCTTCTTCTCAAAAGCAGTTATTTTACATTGATTTCATGAGTTTCTAGTAAAACTTAAAAACTGTAAATGTTGTTCATAAATCAAATCTTTTTGTTTTCCTGTTTTTCTTAAACGCATTTAAAACAGTTATAACAGAGTATGTATGTATGTATCTGTTATAGGTATTGGCATTAGTTAGTTATTCCTTTGTTGTTTTTTTTTCTTATTAGGATTTTAGATTGGCTAATGGAGCCACAAAACCCGTCAGAGTGAGTTACACCAAACGGTCTAGGTTACTTAGACAACCCTGGACCAGACTCATTCTTCCAGTTGACGGATGTTCAATTTCACTCGTCAATAGAGCGCTAAGGGTGGATCCAAACAAGATTGCAAAGTTCATCCAGTTGCTTATTCCTACCATCTTGACAAAGATCAAAAGTTTCATGGGAAAAATGCAATACTTGAGGATGTTCATACAAAACTTGAGAATTTTTGTAGAAAACATTTAAGAAACAGTTGCACCATTACTCGCCATGAGTGCCAAAGAGAAGATTTTTCATTGGGGCAAGCCACAACTATGGGCGTTTGAAGAACTAAAGAGAAAGATTGGAAATGCTCTAATCTTAGCCATGCCCAATTTACGATGACCATTTGAACTAGAAACAAATGAAAGCGAGTATGTTTTAGGGGTGATGCTTCTGCAAGTATGGTTGTTGTGTTACCATTCAAAATTGTTTCATGGAGCAATGTTGGACTACCTCACATATGATAAAGAACTCTTTGTTGTTGTGAAAGTAGTGAAGAAGTGGAATCATTATCTCCTAGGGAAAGAGATATAGTTTCACATAATATTGTCCCAAGTCTTGGAGACAAAAACATCTTTAATCATGTTATGCCTCTTAGGGTTGAGAACTAGGTTGTCTCGATGAAGGTTTTTCCCTCATGCAAAGGATGGAGGACTAAGACTATGAAACCATGGTATATACAAAAGTGAATGATGCCATAGGGTGTATGCTTACGAAATCCAATTTGGATCAAGTAGAGGAAAACAATAAGATGAAAAGGAGGATAACAGATTTGGAATCTACATTGATTCCTAAACCATTGTTTATGTAACCATTGGCCATTAGGACACCATATGAAAAACTTGAAGACAATCCCAAGATAATTTCCAAAGTAAAGTGAGCCTAAGGGTTATTTTATAGGGTTAGGGATACAATTGTAACTAACATTGAAGAAATATTAAAGTTGTTGATGGATCTATGGGAATTGATGAGCAAATCCTTTGTCATTGACACCAAACTTATTTATTTGACCAACTCTTTGAATCAATGACTTACCAACTTCTCTAAAAAGGAGATAAAATTATGGATTAGTGATTTGATTATTAATAATTCTCGGATTGATTCATTGATTGAAGAGAAATGCATAGAATTAAGAAAATCCCACAATGAAATATTTTCCTTAAGGGTGAAATAGTAGGTCCCAATGGGACCCATCATGGGTTACATCAAGACTTGGGTAGATAAAGCATTGTAAAATATATCTAATGCCTTGTAATATTTAGTTAAGAAGACAATCAGGTTTCAAGAACCTTGTCAATGGCATGAGAGAGTATAAAATCATCGATTTCAAAGAAGAACAAGCTCACTTCCAAATTTTCAAGACTTCCCCAATTTTTTAAGTTTGCTCTGGCTGACGTCCGACTGCGACCTGGGGCCCAACCTATGAGCGCGTCAAGATTTCGTGTATCGAGGGTATGTGAAGTGGTTCTCTCCCCTTTTCCTGAAATATGAACTCACGATGATCGCTATGCTAGATCGACGGCCCTCGTATCCTGTGATTCGACGCTCCAGGTTCTTCCTTTGCAAATCGGGATTTCATGACTCGCAAATTATGATTTGCATCTTTCTCCACACTCCCGACTCCTGAAATACCAATATTTTAGAGTGCCAAATAAATGGCTCTCGCTCCTTCAGATATGATGGCTACTATTCCTATTGAACTTACAAGTTTTGAAAGACTCTCTCCCTTATCCTCCCCATAAATCTACTAGATCCAACGGTCCACAGAAATTGGTGTTTCTCCCTGTGGGAATTTCCACCATTTGTTTAGACTCTCGATAATTCCTTGCCAAATAACTTCATGTCCACCCTTCTGAGCTTGATTCCATGAGGTGACTTCAAAACCTCATCTTTGCTCTGAAATTCTCCAAGTCTCTATCCTTCATGATCTTTATCCTCGCTACAATCTCAAGGATTCTAAGGATTGAATTATCTATTCATTTACCCGCACTTGGTTGAATTTCTTCACTTTGACATTCAGAGCACTGGGTAGAAATCACATTGCGTCAACATTCGTAGGGACCATCACAATGCTTTATTTTAATTAAATAGTTAGATTCCCCCTGTCCATACCATTTCTGAGTCGACTATTCACTGCTTAGGGAAAATCCCCTGCGATGGGATATCCTATGTCCGTAGCCCAATTGGCATGTGATTGCCCACCCTCGCTGCAATAGCATCTCGGGAAGACTGTCGAAAGTCCACAAGTTGAGGACACAGACCCCTAGGCCCAGCCCTCAGAGCCAATCCTTTTCCCGAATTTACAGATCCGTTTTGCCTACTTCCCTTACCTACATTGTTCTACTGACCATAGGTTGTTCACCTTAGAGACCTGATGCGATTATGAGTATGACCGAGAATGGACGGTAATTGGTCCTCCATATTTTCAGGGGCCGCCAAGGGCGCACCGGACATCACAATACGTACGATGATCTTCTAGCTATTGGACCCTATCTTTGGTTGAGCCGATATCAGGGTGGGGAAGTTGTTAGAAAGAAAAGATAACTCTTCCTAGGGCCCCCGATGACGTCTCCATATTTCCTAACGTTGTTGTCATTTATAGGATGAGGCACCAACAACTCTTAAAAATGGGTTTCAATTTTGTTGACTTTGGATGGAAGGTTGTTGGGTTTATCCAACTTCTATGTGTCTAATGATGAATGTGCCCTTTTATAGAAATGGATTATTGACAAATCATTGGAAATCCATTCGTTATTTTGTATGGATTTTCACATGATTGATGTAGAGGAGGAAAAGGAGTGCATGTTGTCTGTGATATTGCTTGAAGGGGAAAAAGTTATGGAATTCCCTCAAATGTTTCCTTGATTTCAACACCCTCTTCATTGAGATTAATTTTTAACATGATCGAATGACCCTCCAATATAGGCATGATTAAGGCCATGGACTTCGGGAAATTTTTCCTCTACTCTTCTGAGACACTCTGCAAAAGCTCTGTATTCTTGCCTATCAAAAAGTGTGAATCATAGGATATGGGACACTTAGGGTCCATCCAAGAAAAGTATTTTTTTAAATTGAATTAAAGTCCCTAGATTATCTCATTTATCATGGGGTTGATCATGATCTTATCAAAGGCATTCCCCTCCCAGAACATCAAGTTGGATAGTTGGTTATTCAACATTCTACATACAACTCTTTCATATTATTCATAAGGACCTGACTTTTATGAAGAACACTATGGAATGATTCTAGGTTTTTTTGATTCTATAGAGAATGCTATGGACAACCTCCTTATTTTTTGTGATGCCTCATTGTCCAAGATCTAGTGGGCCAAAATGGAATGTTGTAGACAACACGTATGTAAACAATGCCTATGTAGACAACGCCTATGTGGACAGACCTGGATCATGAGAATAGTGAGGAGGAGAAGGATGGAGGGTCCATTTTGGATGAAAGACATGTGTACATTCTATTTTTTTTCTTGCATCTAGGG
The DNA here is from genome assembly GCA_000966675.3 of Picea glauca. NCBI lineage: Eukaryota > Viridiplantae > Streptophyta > Pinopsida > Pinales > Pinaceae > Picea > Picea glauca. The sequence goes on along the minus strand of JZKD02S0195180.1, from coordinate 346,006 downwards.
AAAATAGGGGGTATGAATGAGATTGAACTTGACCATTCTAAGCTCCACACAGTTAAAACATGTTTTTTTTGGTAGACAAGGGGAAAACAAAAATAGAGGTAACTTGGAAAAACCATATCTCAATGAAAAAATTCTGGGTGGGATTGGTGGAACTACCACTCACCATTCTCAAGCTTGCTCACAGTGTGCCCTCTAACTCAGTCTCCTCCATGTGCCCTCTAGCTTAGTATCCTCCGCCCTTGATCTCCTTCTCTGATATGCCCTTGCGTAGATGTCAGGGTTTGGGGACTTACTCCTTCTTTGATCTCCTCAGATCTACTCATGGTGTTCTCTCCTCATTTATCCTCAACTCTCATGTTCTCTCCTTGACTCTCCTCATGTGATCTCATCATTTCCTCTCCTCATGCGCAATTTTGAATCTTTTTTTTTGATTTGGTTTATTATATATATTATAATTATACATAATTTGTATTTTATATAATTAAAATATATTATAATTATATATAATATACATTATAACTTAATTTATATATTATATAATATATTAAAATTAATCATCAAATATTGCATCTATTACACCACTAATATATGACCAACCACCTATTCCACCACAACTCAGCATAGGTAGCACCCATGTTCCCCCTCCCACCCCAGTGATCTTTCAAGAAAGACCTCGGTAAAAAATATTTCCACCACTAATGATAGATAACCTATTTTCTATTTCCATATATCACTTCTTTACAAGTAATTAAGGCCAATATTCTCCAACAACCCTTCATCACTCTTAGGTATTAGCATAATCTCACCTTGTCAAGATGAATCAATAGAAACTTCACAACTGGAGTCTCATTTCACTTACATTTTCTCTACATTTTTCGACCCCTCCATGGTTAATAATTTATCATGCACATGTGACATAGATGGAAGAAAAAAATCACACCCACAAACCTCGTCATCCTATAATGACCTAACCTCTACAACCCCCATTTTCCATTCTGATGAAGACATACTAGAGGCCATGCATGATCCCTACTATACTTGGGATACAATGTGTCATAGATTTTTTTTTCTCTTGTAGGATGCATGCACCCCAACTACCTCACCTAGATAATTCACAATCAAGGACACATGTTCTATCCCTACTAGTCATGTTGATTGGATTAAACATCCCATAACAACCCCTAATGCATTTAAGGAAGAAAATATGGCTAACATTTCAACCACTATCAAAGTGGATATCTCTATTACACTTTGTGTTATCACAAATTCTCTTAAATTCATGTATATATAGATCAAATAGTCAATTAGTCGTTAACACCGACCAATGAGATAGTGAAAAGTTTCCTCACTATTGCCATGAACTTTTGTGGCAATAGTGATGAACTTTCGTGGCAATAGTGACGAAAATACTGACCAAGTTAAAATAACCTATTTTTGGATAATGTGACGAAGTTTCATGGCAATATCGACGAAAATGCCGCCCTATGTAAAAAAAAGATGAAAATAATGGAAACATGGAAAAATTTCATGGAATAATCCGCCCATATGTAGTAGTGTAGAATTTTACAATGTCACTAAGGAGGATCCTAGAAACATTCAAATACTTGAAACTCAGTGGAATGTGTAGTATGGGGACAAAAGTTGGAATTTGTTGCATCTGCACAACCACTAAACACATAAAACATAAATAATGAAATGGATAAAACCCCAAAGTTTGCATAGATGGGAAATTACTGGAACGATGAAACTATGGAGAAGATCATATATTTACTATGGAAGTATCAAGATCTATTCCCAGCCTAATCTGGATTTTATGAGTAGAACAAAATGACTACATATTATTAACAGGTGCTTAACACAAAATAACAGAGATGCCATAAAATTGGTTTTCTATTGAATAAGAAAATAAGCTGAAACTATAAAATGCAGTGGAAACAAGCTTGCTGGAATGGTGGCGGCTTATCTCTAAGAAGAGATCTGACGGTTGCGCTCATTCGCAAGAAGATGATTACAATGAGGCTCTAAAGGCCTTTTTACAATAAACAGGAATGTCATAAACCCTAGACATCCAAAAACCTAACCCTAGGAGATGAAGCGCCAAAAGTCATGTGGGCCCCTTTTGGGTAAGTTTGTACATCAACTTCTTGAGGTCGTAACTTTTTCATACAATATCCATTTTAGGTGCATGATAGCCCATTGGAAATGTATCATAGAGGAGATTCATTTTGGGGGAAATATATAATGAACTTCCATACTTCTCCCCATTTTCCCCGAAAATGCCATTTAGGGCCTCAAAACGGCTCTCGAAGTTTCAAGACCCGAAAAACTGCTACAAATAGTAAATTACCAAAATTGCCAAAAAACTATTTTGAACCAGTTGGAAAAGGTGGGTGGCCACCGATATCCACCTAGATCAATCCTCCCTCCTTACGAAGAAATGGTCTCCATTGCGTTGAATTTCCCCATCAGATGAGGAAATTTCTACTGAATTTGGCCCTGGGTGAGCCACTTGCCTTGGTGCAAGAGCTACGTTGCTTTGACAACACAATAACGTTGGATCTTTTGCTGTTGAGTTCTCTTGATATGTGTTTCCACAATATGATCATGGGATTCCTGCTGTATGTAGTTCGGGTTGAGCTCTGTTGGTGTCAGTTGTTCTGCTACTTCTAAGGTGTCCAATAATGGTGGGAAATAAGGGTGAAGGAGATCCACGTTGAACATTGGGTGTAGGCAAAGGAAAGGAGGAATGTTGAGCTCAAAATCATTATCCCCCATGACCTTTGTGATGGTGTACGACACATAACAGAGTCGGTGAAGATTTCAATGGGGTCATGTAGGGCGTTCTTTCTGCAAGTGCAACCAAACTTTTTCGCCCACCTAAAACTTATGTGGCACCTGATGTTGATCATGGAGTTGCTTGTACTTGTCATTGGACTTCTGTAGGATATCCTGAACCTATTGGCAAATTTTTTGGATCCACTCAATGAACTAGGTGGCTTTTTCAACTTTAGTTGGAGCAGGAGATGGGTCGGTTGATTTGACCGCAAGGGGAAGTGTAACATCTATGGGATCCAATGGTTGGAATCCCAACCCCACCTAAAAGGGCCTATGGTCGGTTGAGCTATGCAGGTCTCGGTTGTAGCTGTGTTGTACATAGGGAAAGCTATCATCCCATATGCGATGGTGCTTGGAATTATACATGTGAAGGATATGCACAATCATTCGATTTACAACCTCGGTTTGGCCATCTGTCTGGGGGTGAAAGGTCATGGAATTGGTGAGCTAGGTTTCCAACAGTGACCAGAGGCTTAACCAAAATGTGTTGAGAAATCCATTGTCTTGATCTAAGAAAATGGTTTGTGGGATTCCAGAATTTACCCAGACTCATTCAAAGAATATATTGGCAGTGGCCTCTGTTGTGATGCTCTTCTTGCAAGCAACTATAATCACCATCCTAGAAAAGAAATCAACAACCACAAAAACATAGTCATTTCCCCACTTGGTGGAGAGGAGGCCCGACATGTAGTTCATTGATATGGATTCCTATGGCCTATCAAGAGTAGGAAGAGGGGTGTACATGCCCTATTTATTAGTGGTCGATTTAGCAATAGCACAAACAATGCAGGACCTAATATACTTGTTGAACTCCTGTCGAAGTTTCACCAAGTAGAAATGTTTTTGTAACATCACCACTATATTTTTGATGTTGAAGTGTCTTGCCACCTGAATGTAGTGGGCTTCCCAGATCATCTTCGCTCACTCGCTTGATGGAACATAGATATGGACTAGATGACACAACAACCCATCCTAAAGATGGAAATTATCGACAACTATGTTTTCACCCAACATTTGGTAGGTGGTGGCGAAGTCTAGGTCTGTCTCATAGAGTTGGGCCATCTAGAGGTCTCATGGTCGCAAGAGTCTAGCAACGGGGTGAATGTCGCGACTGGTGGTTTGTTGAGGCAATCAACGATGTGATTGGTGCTTCTTATTTTATACTTGATGTTGATGTGTAATTGCTACAAATATGTGGACAACTTTTGATGGAAGTCATTCTACAATTTTCCTTGTGTCTGCATGAACTGTAGTGGCTTATGATCAGTGTGGATGACTGTCTCCTTCCAAAGAATGTAATGTCTCCATTGGCGGTAGGCTTACACAATGGAGTACATTTATTTTTCGTAAGTAGGGTACTTATGAACATCATATGATAGTTTCTCATTATGATAGGCCACGGGGTGGCCATGGTAAGTGAGAATGACACCCACAACATAGTCTGAAGCATTTGTCTCAATATCAAAGGGTTGTTGTAGGTATGGTAGTGAAAGTACTGGGGCTGAGCATAAGCGCTACCTCAAATCATCGAATTATTGTTGTTGGGACCGACCCCACATAAATTTTTCCTTACCACCACCATTGGTTATTTGGCTGAGGGCCCATGCAATTTGGGAGAATCCTAACACGAACCTGTGATAGAAATTGGCAAGGCCTAAGAAGCCTTGAAGCTCAGTGAGTGTGGTTGGGGCTGGCTAGTCACGGATGACTTGGATCTTGGCTGGATCCACATGTACACCATGTTGATCAATGATGTAGCCCAAGTAATGGACCATGTCCATGCCAAAGGAGAAATTTTCGAAGTTGGTGTATAGCTTGTGCTACTGCAGGGTGTGTAGAACCTACTGAATATGTTGCAAGTGTATGACCCAAGTCTTGTTGTAAATGAGAATGTCATCGAGATACACCACTACAAAATTATTGGTGAATGGTCACAGGATATCATCCATCATCCTCATGAAATTGGCAGGATAATTTGTCAGACCAAAGGGCATGACCAACCATTCAAAAAGTCCTTCCTTTGAATTGAAGGCAGTCTTCCATACATTTGTATGTTCTATCAAGACCTAGTGGTAGCTAGAATTTAGATCAATTTTACTGAAGTATTTGGCCCACGTGAGTTGATCAAGGAGGTTGTCAATTTGGGGAATCGGGTACCAGTTTTTGACCGTGATTTTATTCAGAGCCTGGTAATCAATGCAGAGTCATCAGGTTCCATATTTCTTCTGTACCAACATGATTGGGATCCCGCAAGTTGATGAGTTGGTATGAATGTGCCCCTTATGGATCAATTCTTGGATCCATCGCTTGATCTCCTCATTCTCTAACAGAGAGAAGTGATAGGATGGCCCATTGGGTAGAGGTTCATCAAGGGTTAGATTGATGGGGTGCTTGACCTGGAAGTGCAGAGGTACGCCGATAGGTGAGGAGAATATATCCGAGTATTCTTCCATGACCTTATCTACTTGCTTCTGCTATGTGGAGAGGTCGTCCACATAGACCCTGGATGTGGCTATGATATTTCTCTTATTCTGAGAGAGAATCATGAAGAATACAAAATTCCCCATTTGAGAGAGGACCTTCCTACATTTCTTAGCAGAGATCAAGGACATAACATTAGGTGGGACTGCCTTGGGTATCCTGCATAATTTCTTGTTCAAAGTAATAATAACACAACATGATGTTTCCATATATAAGGTTGGCCCAAAAGAACATCATAAAATTTGAGTGGAGAAACATCACACAATACCTCGTCTTTGAAGGGATTGATGTCATACAACAATAACCACTGTTGTCTGATGCAAAGATCGCTTCCTTGGCGGAGCCATCCAATGGTGTAGGATTGTGGGTGCAGTGTTGTCAGTAGGGCCAACTGCTTGATGACCTCGGCTGGGATAAGGTTCTTCTGGCTACCGCTATCAAAAATGAAGTGAAATGGGGTGCCTTTTAACCACAGCTTTGAATGGAAGAGGCTCTCTCCTTCTTCTGGCTCGTCTAGTTTACCAGGTTGGAGCTTGGTGGTAGCAACGGTGGCACTGGGTTTTGCATCAATGATTTGTCTTCCTCTTTTTGGTTTTGACTCAGAGTCATAACACGCATCTGATTTAGAGGCTTTCACTTCATCCACCAACGACTAGTTTGAGCAGTAGTCAACAGTGTTATGCTAAGGGCTCTTATCGAAGTCTCACCACTTCCCATTATCTTTCTTTGTCTTTCCAATGTCCTTATTTTCTTTCAGCTTGGACTGTTTTTCCTGATATTGTACATATTTTCTTTGTCCTTTGTTCTTTGGGTTGGGGTTGCCCTTTCCTGGCTTTTGTTGTGAGGGGTTCCCATGCCTGAATTATCCTGTCCTTTTTTTGAGCTTCTGCTCGATTTTGACGACATATTGATGCAACCTGCCCCTCAATGAGCAAGCCGTTGCCACCAGGATCCCCTTCAGTCAAGGGCCCGAAGAGTCGAAGCTCTTCCTACTCCTCTCGGGAGTCCTTGTCACCCACCGGACACTCCTCAGCGATATCCCCCTTCACAAATCGGGAAATCGGCATTCGCGCTATCGCGAACTCTGTGTGCTCTTCCCGTGCAATAAGAGACCCCGAACTCCGATCCCCGATGTCAACGGTTAATGACTCAACCCTGTCGGGGATTTCCGTATCAAGAAATCGGCATATGAAAGGTCGTGATCTCCTCACCTTCCAAAACCTCGAGTACCGAGGTGTCGTTTCTCTGCTACTGCACCACCTGTCCTCCACTATATCCCTGGGGTCACACGCAGACACATCATCTCAGGATTTCGCGGATCGCAAACCCACAAAGCAAAGCTACCTTGCTACTGGAAACCCCGAATGCCGATGCACGATGGCAATAGGCTCCACTTGCGCTTGAGAACTCTACCGGCTCCCAAGACCCGATTTTGTTCACGCTCTTCCTGGGTCTATTCCCACAATGCTAGCAAGGAACTATTCCTCCTGAGATTTGTTTCTCAGGCTCCTTCAGAGATGTTTCGAACATGCTCCTTGTGCTCGACCTTCAACCACTTTCAACAGTGTTGAAGTCTTCCAGGTCCGGTGCGTTCACAATCACAACAAGCTCGGCCTTCCCCTCCTCAGACTTGTTACTGAGACTTCACGTCTGACCTGCACTCGCCTGCACGGTTCAACTAACCCAATTCACTCTGGGAAAAATGAGAACAAAAGTTCAATTGTTAGCCTCCTCGACGCACTCTATGCGGAGGAATTCGACTGCACTCTATGCAGGAATCTCCTGGCTCAAACAGAGAAACAATTAGGACTCATTCCCTCATTCTCTCAGGTTTCGAACCTGATAYRCAATCACATACGCAGCATATAGAAKATAAGCATAAAAAGAAGCAAACATGCATAAGCATAATATCAACAACACACAGAGATCAAACACATCCATGGAAGTGAATCAAAGTCTTTCCTATTAATTCAATGTCTGTACATGGAGGTTCTTCACCAACTCTCTTCTCTGCTCTTCTTCTCTCAATGCTAATGTCGCATAATGCTAATGATACAATGATACAAGGAAGGGTGTCTATACTCCGTTTTCCCTCTCGAAAGTAAAACTGTCTAATCTACAGTTAACTCCTACCTAACAACATAAAGACTATTAAATNTTGAGCTCTGTTGGTGTCAGTTGTTCTGCTACTTCTAAGGTGTCCAATAATGGTGGGAAATAAGGGTGAAGGAGATCCACGTTGAACATTGGGTGTAGGCAAAGGAAAGGAGGAATGTTGAGCTCAAAATCATTATCCCCCATGACCTTTGTGATGGTGTACGACACATAACAGAGTCGGTGAAGATTTCAATGGGGTCATGTAGGGCGTTCTTTCTGCAAGTGCAACCAAACTTTTTCGCCCACCTAAAACTTATGTGGCACCTGATGTTGATCATGGAGTTGCTTGTACTTGTCATTGGACTTCTGTAGGATATCCTGAACCTATTGGCAAATTTTTTGGATCCACTCAATGAACTAGGTGGCTTTTTCAACTTTAGTTGGAGCAGGAGATGGGTCGGTTGATTTGACCGCAAGGGGAAGTGTAACATCTATGGGATCCAATGGTTGGAATCCCAACCCCACCTAAAAGGGCCTATGGTCGGTTGAGCTATGCAGGTCTCGGTTGTAGCTGTGTTGTACATAGGGAAAGCTATCATCCCATATGCGATGGTGCTTGGAATTATACATGTGAAGGATATGCACAATCATTCGATTTACAACCTCGGTTTGGCCATCTGTCTGGGGGTGAAAGGTCATGGAATTGGTGAGCTAGGTTTCCAACAGTGACCAGAGGCTTAACCAAAATGTGTTGAGAAATCCATTGTCTTGATCTAAGAAAATGGTTTGTGGGATTCCAGAATTTACCCAGACTCATTCAAAGAATATATTGGCAGTGGCCTCTGTTGTGATGCTCTTCTTGCAAGCAACTATAATCACCATCCTAGAAAAGAAATCAACAACCACAAAAACATAGTCATTTCCCCACTTGGTGGAGAGGAGGCCCGACATGTAGTTCATTGATATGGATTCCTATGGCCTATCAAGAGTAGGAAGAGGGGTGTACATGCCCTATTTATTAGTGGTCGATTTAGCAATAGCACAAACAATGCAGGACCTAATATACTTGTTGAACTCCTGTCGAAGTTTCACCAAGTAGAAATGTTTTTGTAACATCACCACTATATTTTTGATGTTGAAGTGTCTTGCCACCTGAATGTAGTGGGCTTCCCAGATCATCTTCGCTCACTCGCTTGATGGAACATAGATATGGACTAGATGACACAACAACCCATCCTAAAGATGGAAATTATCGACAACTATGTTTTCACCCAACATTTGGTAGGTGGTGGCGAAGTCTAGGTCTGTCTCATAGAGTTGGGCCATCTAGAGGTCTCATGGTCGCAAGAGTCTAGCAACGGGGTGAATGTCGCGACTGGTGGTTTGTTGAGGCAATCAACGATGTGATTGGTGCTTCTTATTTTATACTTGATGTTGATGTGTAATTGCTACAAATATGTGGACAACTTTTGATGGAAGTCATTCTACAATTTTCCTTGTGTCTGCATGAACTGTAGTGGCTTATGATCAGTGTGGATGACTGTCTCCTTCCAAAGAATGTAATGTCTCCATTGGCGGTAGGCTTACACAATGGAGTACATTTATTTTTCGTAAGTAGGGTACTTATGAACATCATATGATAGTTTCTCATTATGATAGGCCACGGGGTGGCCATGGTAAGTGAGAATGACACCCACAACATAGTCTGAAGCATTTGTCTCAATATCAAAGGGTTGTTGTAGGTATGGTAGTGAAAGTACTGGGGCTGAGCATAAGCGCTACCTCAAATCATCGAATTATTGTTGTTGGGACCGACCCCACATAAATTTTTCCTTACCACCACCATTGGTTATTTGGCTGAGGGCCCATGCAATTTGGGAGAATCCTAACACGAACCTGTGATAGAAATTGGCAAGGCCTAAGAAGCCTTGAAGCTCAGTGAGTGTGGTTGGGGCTGGCTAGTCACGGATGACTTGGATCTTGGCTGGATCCACATGTACACCATGTTGATCAATGATGTAGCCCAAGTAATGGACCATGTCCATGCCAAAGGAGAAATTTTCGAAGTTGGTGTATAGCTTGTGCTACTGCAGGGTGTGTAGAACCTACTGAATATGTTGCAAGTGTATGACCCAAGTCTTGTTGTAAATGAGAATGTCATCGAGATACACCACTACAAAATTATTGGTGAATGGTCACAGGATATCATCCATCATCCTCATGAAATTGGCAGGATAATTTGTCAGACCAAAGGGCATGACCAACCATTCAAAAAGTCCTTCCTTTGAATTGAAGGCAGTCTTCCATACATTTGTATGTTCTATCAAGACCTAGTGGTAGCTAGAATTTAGATCAATTTTACTGAAGTATTTGGCCCACGTGAGTTGATCAAGGAGGTTGTCAATTTGGGGAATCGGGTACCAGTTTTTGACCGTGATTTTATTCAGAGCCTGGTAATCAATGCAGAGTCATCAGGTTCCATATTTCTTCTGTACCAACATGATTGGGATCCCGCAAGTTGATGAGTTGGTATGAATGTGCCCCTTATGGATCAATTCTTGGATCCATCGCTTGATCTCCTCATTCTCTAACAGAGAGAAGTGATAGGATGGCCCATTGGGTAGAGGTTCATCAAGGGTTAGATTGATGGGGTGCTTGACCTGGAAGTGCAGAGGTACGCCGATAGGTGAGGAGAATATATCCGAGTATTCTTCCATGACCTTATCTACTTGCTTCTACTATGTGGAGAGGTCGCCCACATAGACCCTGGATGTGGCTGTGATATTTCGCTTATTCTGAGAGAGAATCATGAAGAATACAAAATTCCCCATCTGAGAGAGGACCTTCCTGCATTTCTTAGCAGAGATCAAGGAGATAACATTAGGTGGGACTTCCTTGGGTATCCTGCACAGTTTCTTGTTCAAAGTAATAATAACACAACATGATGTTTCCATATATAAGGTTGGCCCAAAAGAACATCATAAAATTCGAGTGGAGAAACATCACACAATACCGTGTCTTTGAAGTGATTGATATCGTACGACAATCAACACTGTTGTCTGATGCAAAGATCGCTTCCTTGGCGGAGCCATCCAATGGTGTAGGATTGTGGGTGCAGTGTTGTCGGCAGGGCCAACTGCTTGATGACCTCGGCTGGGATGAGGTTCTTTTGGCTACCGCTATCGAAAATGAAGTGAAATGAGGTCCCTTTTAACCACATCTTTGAATGGAAGAGGCTCTCTCCTTCTTCTAGCTCGTCTAGTTCACCAAGTTGGAGCTTGGTGGTAGCAACGGTGGCACTGGGTTTTGCATCAATGATTTGTCTTCCTCTTTCTGGTTTTGACTCAGAGTCATAACACGCATCTGATTTAGAGGCTTTCACTTCATCCACCAATGACTACTTTGAGCAGTAGTCAGTAGTGTTATGCCAAGGCCTCTTATCGAAGTCTCACCACTTCTCGTTATCTTTCTTTGTCTTTCCAGTGTCCTTATTTTCTTTCGGCTTGGACTATTTTTCCTGATATTGTACATATTTTCTTTGTCCTTTGTTCTTTGGGTTGGGGTTTCCCTTTCCTGGCTTTTGTTGTGAGGGGTTCCCATGCCTAAATTATCCTGTCTTTTGTTTTATCTTTTGCTCGATTTTGATGACATATCGGTAGGATGCACCCAAGGATGAGATGTACAGAAATTCCATTTTGGTTTGGATGTATCTGTGCAAAGAAAAATGATACTTGAGAACCTTATGTCGCTCTGAATATTTGATACCTAGCTTGATGCCCAAGGTATTGAAGATATTTGTGAAATATGACATTACTTGGTCTCTTTCTTTCCGTAGTGTGGTCCATTTGGTATGCAAGTCGTCATAACTTCCGACAGGGTAGTATTGTTCCTTAATAACATCCCTGAAGGATTCCCAGGTGGCTGTGATTGTAAATAATGAGGGTTCCTCTATTTCCTTTTTCTCACAAAAAGTTTCCCACAATTATTTGACATGGGGAATGGCTTTTAGGAGCACAAAAGTAATCTTTCCTCTATTCAAAAAGTTATGGACAGAAAAATACCCTTCTAGTAGATTCATCCACTTGTCTACAACATCTGCATCTATCTGAACTTCAAATATAGGAATATCGAAGTTTTGTTGTACCATGAAGGGGGCGACGCCTTTGCTCAAAGAAGATGTGTCGCCTGTTGGTAGTCGCCGAAGGATTTGTGCAAAACTATCCATCGTCTCCTTGCTATGTTGCATGAGGGCTTCCTCAATAAACAGTTTGAAAGGATCGCTTGTCTCGTCAGCTTTATTTTCTCCTGCCATGAGAGGTTTCTTGGGCATGCGAGATATTTTTTCCTCAAGAGAAACAAGTTTGAGACCCAACTCTTTGTACTCCGACCTGGTTGGGGACACGCATTAAGACAACAATGAGAAGACTGCTTTGATACCACTGATCTGGATTTTATGAGAAGAAATAAATGACTACAGATTATTAACAGGTGCTTAGCAAAAAATAACAGAGATATAGTAAAACTAGTTTTCTATTGAATAAGGAAATAAGCTGAAACTGTAAAATACAGCAGAAACAAGCTTGTTGGAATGGTGGTGGATTATCTCTAAGAAGAGATGTGACAACTGTGCTCATTCACGAGAAGATTATTACAATGAGGGTCCAAAGGAATTTTTACAATAAACATGAATGCAAAAAACCCTGGACATCCAAAAACCTAACCCTAGGAGATGAATCGCCAAAGGTCATGCAGGCCTTGTTTGGGTAAGTTAGTACATCAACTTCCCGGGGTCGTAAATTTTGCATAAGATCTTCGTTTTAGGCGCATGATAGCCTGTTGGAAAGGTATCGTCGAGGAGATTCATTTTGGGGAAAATATTGAATGAAATTCAATAAGTCTCCCCGTTTTCCCAAAAAACGTCGTTTAGGGCCTCAAAACGGCTCTAGAAGTTTCACGACCCAAAAACTGCTAAAAGTAGTAAATTACCAAAATTGCCAAAAAATTGTTTTGAGCCAGTTGGAAAAGGTGGGTGGCCACTGATATCCACCTGGATCACAAACACATTTTGAGAGATGAAGGGGATAGAAGGAAAACTAATAGAAATGAAGATTCCATTGAAACAAGATGCTAAACCTCTGAGGAGGAGACCATATAGGTTAAACCTGCAATACAAGGAAACAATAAATGTAGAGATAAATTGCATGCCATAGGCTAGAATCCTTGCACTAATTGAAGAATATGAATGCATAATTCCTATGGAGGTGCAGGATAAGAAAATATGAGGAATAAGGACATGCATCAACTTAAGGAAATTAAATGTTGCATGTTTGCATGACCCATTCCCAATTCCATTTACAGACGAGGTACTAGAGAATGTAGAAGGACATGAGGCTTAATCTTTCATAAATGGTTTCTCATGCTATGATCAGATTATAATTGTGCAAGAAGATCGACATAATATGGCCTTTGCGACGGAATGGGGGAGTTACCAATATATTGTAATTCCTTTTGGGTTGAAGAATGCACCCGTAGTTATTTCAAGAGTAATGGTCGTAGCGTTTAAGGAGTTCATTGATAAATTCTTGGAGGTGTACTTGAAGTACTAGACTATGTTTATCCTATTAAAATACCATATACAACTACTCATGTTAATGTTGGATAGTTGTAGACAGTGCCATATTTCACTCAACTTAAAGAAATGCATTTTCTGCACACCATTTGGAATTATGTTGGGTCATGTGGTATGTAAGAAATGATTATTAGTGGACCTTGCTAATATCATAGTTTTTTTGGATTTACAACCACCTACATTAGTCAAACAATTGAGAGAAACTTTGGGTCATACACAATACTACAAGAAGTTCATCAAGGGTTACGCATAGATTACCACACCTATGGGGAGTTGTTGAAAAAGGAAACACAGTTCGAGTGGAATGAAGATTTCGAGAAAGGGTTGGACACGCTAAAGAAAAAGTTCATGACCACACCGATTTTGATATTTCTAGATTGGGGAAAGGAATTCCATGTTCATGTCTATGCATCATCCATAACTTTGGGCACAATATTATCACAACCAGGAGAAGGATATGTAGACCACCCAATTGCATTCGCTAGTAGGAAGTTATCAACGACTGAGAAATAATACACTACCACAAAACGAGAGGGGTTGGCTATGGTATATGTGCTACAAAAGTTCGAGGATTACTTGTTGGGTTCACATTTAAAAATGTATACATGTCATTTTTCACTGAGATACTTGGTCAACAAGCCAGTGTTGGGGGGGAGAATTTGTAGATGGTTATTGTTGTTTTAGGAATATGATTTCAAAGTTGTTATGAAGCCATGAAATTTGAATGCAGGACCAGATCACTTATAGTGCATATTTTCAGGGGAAAATGCATGGAATATGTACCACAATTTTCGAGACGAGCAATTATTTTTAGTTAAAATGGTCGATGATTACTTTGAGGACATTGTAAAGTTTTTAGTACATGAATGGCTCCATCTGACATGACAGTGGTGCAAAATAAGCAACTTGTAGTAAAGGCAACATACTACCAATTAATTGTTGGAAGCTTATACAAGCTAGGGGTAGATGGGATAGTAAGACAATGCGTGGTTAAGCATGAAAGGCCAATGATACTTCGAGAAGAAAATGTCAAAATTGCATGAGGACACTATGTAGGAAGAGCTAGTGCACATAATATTTTTTGCGTAGGGATATGGTGGCCTACACTTCACAAGGATGCTAAGGAATATTTTCAGGCATGTGATGTTTTCCAAAGAATAGGGAAACCCTCCAGGAGGGATGAGATGTTGTTGAACCTACAAGTTACAATATACGAGTTCAATAAATGGGAAATAGACATTGGTGTACCAATCAATCCACCAAGGACAAGATCATGTGTGAGGTATATAATCACTGCGACAAAGAGTTTAACCAGATGGGCCGAAGAAACCCCAGTTATAGATTGTAGCGCAATGAATATTGCACACTTTCTACTCAAGAATGTAGTAACAAGATTTGGATGTCCACACATATTACTAAGTGAACAATGGACACACTTCTTGAATAAAACCATTGCGGAATTGACAAAACAATTTCAAATCCATCATCAGAGAATCACACCTTATAATCCTCAAGCCAATTTGAAGAACGTGCTCGTGAAGATCTGCAATGTAGAAAGGGATAATTGGGACTTAAGAGTTCTTGTAGTATTGTGTTCATATAGGACTACAAGTAAGAAGATGATAGGAAAAACACCATTTAGATTGGTATATGGGAACGAAGCAGTAATGCTAATGGAATTTATTGTATCTATCCTGCGCATTACAACAATCTGTAATATTCCAAATATAAAATAGTATGTAGAACATAAATAATTAGCTAAATATGGTAGATAAACAATGATATAACCAAATCAAAACCACAATAATACTAGAATAATACCATAAAATCACAAGAAAGAGCACTTTGATTACTAAGAGAAATGTTAAATTTCCTCTTCGAGGGGGAAAACTCCAGCAAAGAAGAGCTCTATTACAATAATATCCAAGACAAAACCTCTGATACCTTCTACTCTTATTTATACTAAATATGTCTATCCCAAAGAACAATATAGAGGAAGATCCTTCTAGAAGTGGAAGCTTCTATTAGGTATTCTTACATTCTACTTATTCCTCTTTATTTCTAGGCCTTATTAATATTGACCTTTATTACATGGAAAAATATTATTCTACCTACGTGAGAGGTTAGGTACCTAACATGTCCCCCCCCCCCCCTTAAATATAACCTTTTCCTCAAGGCTTGAGATAAGGGAATTGTTGCAGAATGGAAGCTAGTTCCCAAGTGGCATCTGTTGGAGTTTTATCTTTCCATTGGACTAACACTTCCTTGATGGTTAGTTGACGCATATGATGCTCACGCTGGTCCAAAACTTCTTGTGGTTGTAGCCAAATGGAGCCTTCTTCGTCCAAATCATGAAGGTTGGTTTGAGTTTGGAACTTAGTTCCAATCACCTTCTTTAAGTAGGAAACACTAAAAACAGAATGGATCTTGCGATGACTGGGAAAAGCTAACTAATAGGCCACCTATCCCACATGCTTGAGAATGGTATAAGGACCATAAAAATTGGGTGCCAGTTTCTGACAACAGTCAGCCTTGAGAGAATTTTTAATATAAGGTTGCAGTCAAAGAAATAATTGATATCCTTCTACAAATTAACGTTTAGATTTACCTTGATCTACTTGTTGCTTCATGCGATTATGGGCCATGACCAAATTCTCTTTGAGGGTATGGAGAATTGTGATGTCCCCAAGGCCGAGCCCTATTGTAAATCCTGTCTATGAAGTATAAATCTTGCATTATGAATTGTAATTATGTTTTATAGGATGGTGAGCCAAGTTTATATAAGTTGGTGGGATTATGTGTTATTAGGCCGGAGAGCCTATGTTAAGGCCGGGAGCCTTCTTTTGTATATGTAATCATGTAGAACATTAATAAAAATATAAACACCACTGTGTGTAGACCGACCATGATGAATGAGTGATGGGGGACTAAGCTTCCACAAAGTGGATAAGGGATTGGGGGTTGGAAGGATGGAAAGAGAGGCTAAGTGTTGAGCCTAGGGGCTTAAGTCCTTGGGTATAATATTTTAATATTATTCCAAAAGCCATGTGAAATGTATGTTTTGTTGTAAGTTCCTGGAGAGAAACGCATGCTGATGGAGTGCATGCAGCTTCATGGTTGACATGTGTCGACCCAGGCACATGCAGTTAAAAACTGTAAAAGTCAGTTGTGGAGGGGGTGGCTCCTCATTCCATCATCCTTTGCATCTGATTTCGGATACCCGCATGCAACTCTGAGAACTAGAAAACTGAGACGTCTTCCTGAAGACCAAAACATCATTTGTCTGATTTTGTTATTGGTCTGCATCTTCCCTTGACATAACTATGCATCATTGAGAGAACTGGTCAAGAGGAGAAAGTCGACTTGTGAGTTCCAGAACCCAGTTTGTCCGTCATTGTAAAGATGAATCCATACCTGATCTATCTATAGGTTGCTTATTTTTGTTTTCCTAAGTAGGTTTGTGTTGTGGTTATCCTCACCATGCGAGAATTGAGTCAGAAGGGGATAAAGAACCGGGTTTTAAGGCCCTTAGTTTAAGAGATAGTCTGTCAGGCCTATGAGAAGCTATTTCCAGGTGAAGGAGTCTGTTGGGAAGTGGTATTCTTCCAGAGAGAGTCTAGCACGAACTACGAAGCTCTAAGAATTCCATATCCAGCCTGTTGCTGAGACCCAAAGAGGGAGGTGAAGCACTGATGGACTATTCTTGTGAAGGTGTATACTCTCAGGCGGACCATGCATGTGGGGAATGAGAGTCCGTGAGTAGTGGGCGTAAGAAGGCATCCTGGGAAGAATCCTTCCAGTTATTCTGTGCAATTTTCCCTGTAACCTTAGCCTAGACTAGGATTCCTTTCCTTGGGTGGAGCTTAGTCCTAACTTGGGGGTGACCCACTGATGAGCATGATGAGCAGTGTGGTCTAAGGCTAGGGGGTTCGTGGAAGGCCTGCACGTGGTTGGTGGAATTACACCAGTAATAAAAGATAAGTGTTAATTTTGCACTTAATTTATAAGTATATGCATGTCTGTTATTCTTGCAATATTATCTTGTATTTCGCTGTAATCATGAATTACTGTTAATCCCATTAAATCTACATGTTAGTCGTAATTATGTGATTACTATGTTTGGTTTAGTTAAATGTGTGTAATGTGACTTAATTCATGTTATATATATAAGTATGATAATGTTTCTTCTGCACAGTAGCGTTTTCCCGGCCAATGGGATGATGGCCAGTGACATTACAGTATGGTATCAGAGCCTAGTTTCAACGCTGAGCCTGGATGGGTCGGATAAGTGGTCTTTGGACCAAGGTTTTGAGAAGAAATTGTGTCTGGAGGACTAATTTCAGACCTCAAAATGTTTTTGAGTGTCAATGGACTACTTGACTGTGTTACAAAGCTCAGGAGGTGTAGCGGTATTATAAAACTACATCCGGTGTGGTATATGTCCACAGGGAGAGAGAGAACTCCACACCAGAAGTGTTGGATCAAGTGAATGAAGGTTCAGAAGGAGGGTACCAATTCATTGTCCAGAATTCCTTGAGAAGCAAAGTTGGACGGTTAGAATTCTTTGTGGAGAACTCGCGAAATTGCGAGGGCCATAAGGTGGTCAGAAGTTGCAAGGTGGTTAGTGGATGGAGAAACTCTCAACCCTAGGATCCAGAATAAATGTGGGTCATTGATCGTGGTTGGTTTGAACCATTGGATCATTTCATGAATTCAGGGATCGTGAACTTGGAGTGCAGGCCAAATTCTTGGTCACTCCAAGTCCCGAATCGCGAAAGTGATTAATAAGGGTAGATTCAGATGGTGGAGTGCTTCCAGGAAGAAGTGTCGAAATGCCATGAGCCATCGGATCCAACCAACTAGCAAGGAAGTTAGGGATGAAGAGCTTTGATATATGTAAGCATAGGAGAGATCTGGATCGTCAGATCAGGGGAGGCTCACAGTCGTGGATCTCATACATGAATTTCCATATCAAAATTCGGGGATTGAAGCGACAAGAGATTTGGAGTCACTACATCTTGAACTGTCGATTATCGAAAACCCAAAACCCTGAAATATCGAAACTATATACACTGTAGATTGTAGGAGAGGAACTTGATCGTTGGATCAAGTAGATGAATAGACCGTAATTTCGAAATTTTGAAATGTGTGGATGCATGAACTCCCGATGCCAGAAACTCCGAAACGAAAAGTGAAAGTGGTGGGACCCTATGATGTCACCAGAAGTGATGAGGACCTTCTTAAGGACACCATGGGTCACTACCTTGGTTGGAGATAGATGTGTTGTGGGCCCATGGGGAGAGAGGTCACAAGTTTGGGAGTCGAGATTTGGAGAGGGAAGCGAGTGCGAGAACCTCCGGAACCAAAACCCCAAAACCTGAAACCCTGAAGCCCCAAAATCATGAAACTCGAAGTTTCATTTGGAGAGCCTTGTAGCACCTAGCATTTTAGCATTTGATCACAGCCCGTGGATGCATGGGTTGGGGACTAAGAAAACAGGGGCTATCACCGTAAATTGTAGAGCCAAACAGAGCTCAGAAAATTCATGGAATCAAAACATTTTCTTATTCGCGTTGGTTTATGAATGTTGTAGTTTTATTAAGGGTTTAAGGCCTGACAAACTTTGGTTGACTGCACGTTGTGTCTGAAGAGTTCAACGAGTGTTAGGACAACCATGAATTGACACTGAGTATAGAAATGGAAGAGTTGTGTATTGCCTCCAATTCAGAGAACGAAAGAGAAGGAAGGGATGACAACTTGGGAGTCGAAGGATCGAACTCCAATGGGCATGGAAGATAATTGGATAAGGAAGAGCATGTGATGAAAATCATTGAAAGATTGCAGAAAGAGGCCCAGGCTCACCGATCCAATAGTCGAAAGCTCATGAGGGTCAGGGATTGACAGGGTGAATTNGTAGAACATAAATAATTAGCTAAATATGGTAGATAAACAATGATATAACCAAATCAAAACCACAATAATACTAGAATAATACCATAAAATCACAAGAAAGAGCACTTTGATTACTGAGAGAAATGTTAAATTTCCTCTTCGAGGGGGAAAACTCCAGCAAAGAAGAGCTCTATTACAATAATATCCAAAACAAAACCTCTGATACCTTCTACTCTTATTTATACTAAATATGTCTATCCAAAAGAACAATATAGAGGAAGATCCTTCTAGAAGTGGAAGCTTCTATTAGGTCTTCTTACATTCTACTTATTCCTCTTTATTTCTAGGCCTTATTAATATTGACCTTTATTACATGG
>JZKD02S0195180.1:299335-309669 GCA_000966675.3 Picea glauca | reverse complement strand
AGTTTAATAAAATGATCATTAAAAAATAAACAACCCAACAAATTCCACTATCATGAATTTAGATGCTCCTTTGTCAAATGGCTGAAATAGAAAATAGTTGTTATGTTTTTTTATTTGCTTCTATTTTGTTAATAAAATAGATTAGATTTTATTTTTTGATTTTGATTTTTACTATTTTAACTAGCTACAGAAACCTGTAGCTAGCTACATAAACCTGCAACTTATATTTTTTTTTTAAATTAGTTTGAATTCAAGTCATTTTTAAATAAAATTTAGTAATCAGTTTGTTAATAAAATACTTAACTTGTTCTCATTTTGTTTTTTTAGGACATGGTATATCTGATGGTAATATTATGGGATGGAACATACTTGATCTAGTTGATTAGTTATCTCCTTTTGTTTATTTTGTAAACTGGAAAAACTTTCATAAATTTTGAAGATAAAATTTGATCATGGGTGGCTGTAGACCCCTATATTTGTAATGTTCTGATCTTATCCTCAGAAATAGGGAGATCATATTGCCCAAAAACCCTTTAAAAACCATGCATTTTGTAATTGAGAGGCATCTCTCCCTGGAACCAAAGATGGATGAATTATTTCAAGACTAAATGAAACAGTGCACAACATTTTGGCTTTAGCCTTTTGTTAATGGTGTTTCATCGATGTTTTGTTTTATTTAAATCTTGGTATATTAATATTTCTTGTAGCTTTAGACTCTATGATATGTTATATTTCACGATACTCCTGCTATAGCTATTGTCCATAATTTTTTTGTTCTAGATGTTGAGACTGTGATCATCTCTTCAATTCGAATGATAGGATTTATCTTTGATTTTTATTTGACCGATGAAATGAAATACGTTACACTCAGATTCATCTTACTGTAATTGTTTGCGATCATAAGATCACAAGGTTTAATTTGTGTCCCCTTCTCTTTCATTAAACTTCAGTCGCCGATACATTTTATGAATTTATTCAAAATAGTTGTAGAATAAGTCTATTGCAAATTTATCTCATAGACTTGGTTGTTGGATTCTCTTTATTCATACAAAGGCATGGATACATCATACAAACTAATTCTAGGTTATCTCTTTTGCATTTTTTTTAATTTCAGTCATTTAAGTATTAAAGAAACCAGAAAGTTTAGATCAACTTTTGACTATCTGAACATCTGTGTTTCATAGTTTGGTTAATTCAAGATTTATTAGATTTATAGAAAGAAAACAAAAAATATTTAAATTTTCTTCTTTATCTTCTTCTCAAAAGCAGTTATTTTACATTGATTTCATGAGTTTCTAGTAAAACTTAAAAACTGTAAATGTTGTTCATAAATCAAATCTTTTTGTTTTCCTGTTTTTCTTAAACGCATTTAAAACAGTTATAACAGAGTATGTATGTATGTATCTGTTATAGGTATTGGCATTAGTTAGTTATTCCTTTGTTGTTTTTTTTTCTTATTAGGATTTTAGATTGGCTAATGGAGCCACAAAACCCGTCAGAGTGAGTTACACCAAACGGTCTAGGTTACTTAGACAACCCTGGACCAGACTCATTCTTCCAGTTGACGGATGTTCAATTTCACTCGTCAATAGAGCGCTAAGGGTGGATCCAAACAAGATTGCAAAGTTCATCCAGTTGCTTATTCCTACCATCTTGACAAAGATCAAAAGTTTCATGGGAAAAATGCAATACTTGAGGATGTTCATACAAAACTTGAGAATTTTTGTAGAAAACATTTAAGAAACAGTTGCACCATTACTCGCCATGAGTGCCAAAGAGAAGATTTTTCATTGGGGCAAGCCACAACTATGGGCGTTTGAAGAACTAAAGAGAAAGATTGGAAATGCTCTAATCTTAGCCATGCCCAATTTACGATGACCATTTGAACTAGAAACAAATGAAAGCGAGTATGTTTTAGGGGTGATGCTTCTGCAAGTATGGTTGTTGTGTTACCATTCAAAATTGTTTCATGGAGCAATGTTGGACTACCTCACATATGATAAAGAACTCTTTGTTGTTGTGAAAGTAGTGAAGAAGTGGAATCATTATCTCCTAGGGAAAGAGATATAGTTTCACATAATATTGTCCCAAGTCTTGGAGACAAAAACATCTTTAATCATGTTATGCCTCTTAGGGTTGAGAACTAGGTTGTCTCGATGAAGGTTTTTCCCTCATGCAAAGGATGGAGGACTAAGACTATGAAACCATGGTATATACAAAAGTGAATGATGCCATAGGGTGTATGCTTACGAAATCCAATTTGGATCAAGTAGAGGAAAACAATAAGATGAAAAGGAGGATAACAGATTTGGAATCTACATTGATTCCTAAACCATTGTTTATGTAACCATTGGCCATTAGGACACCATATGAAAAACTTGAAGACAATCCCAAGATAATTTCCAAAGTAAAGTGAGCCTAAGGGTTATTTTATAGGGTTAGGGATACAATTGTAACTAACATTGAAGAAATATTAAAGTTGTTGATGGATCTATGGGAATTGATGAGCAAATCCTTTGTCATTGACACCAAACTTATTTATTTGACCAACTCTTTGAATCAATGACTTACCAACTTCTCTAAAAAGGAGATAAAATTATGGATTAGTGATTTGATTATTAATAATTCTCGGATTGATTCATTGATTGAAGAGAAATGCATAGAATTAAGAAAATCCCACAATGAAATATTTTCCTTAAGGGTGAAATAGTAGGTCCCAATGGGACCCATCATGGGTTACATCAAGACTTGGGTAGATAAAGCATTGTAAAATATATCTAATGCCTTGTAATATTTAGTTAAGAAGACAATCAGGTTTCAAGAACCTTGTCAATGGCATGAGAGAGTATAAAATCATCGATTTCAAAGAAGAACAAGCTCACTTCCAAATTTTCAAGACTTCCCCAATTTTTTAAGTTTGCTCTGGCTGACGTCCGACTGCGACCTGGGGCCCAACCTATGAGCGCGTCAAGATTTCGTGTATCGAGGGTATGTGAAG
This sequence comes from Picea glauca, assembly GCA_000966675.3. Lineage (NCBI taxonomy): Eukaryota > Viridiplantae > Streptophyta > Pinopsida > Pinales > Pinaceae > Picea > Picea glauca. The sequence goes on along the minus strand of JZKD02S0195180.1, from coordinate 306,671 downwards.
TGGTTCTCTCCCCTTTTCCTGAAATATGAACTCACGATGATCGCTATGCTAGATCGACGGCCCTCGTATCCTGTGATTCGACGCTCCAGGTTCTTCCTTTGCAAATCGGGATTTCATGACTCGCAAATTATGATTTGCATCTTTCTCCACACTCCCGACTCCTGAAATACCAATATTTTAGAGTGCCAAATAAATGGCTCTCGCTCCTTCAGATATGATGGCTACTATTCCTATTGAACTTACAAGTTTTGAAAGACTCTCTCCCTTATCCTCCCCATAAATCTACTAGATCCAACGGTCCACAGAAATTGGTGTTTCTCCCTGTGGGAATTTCCACCATTTGTTTAGACTCTCGATAATTCCTTGCCAAATAACTTCATGTCCACCCTTCTGAGCTTGATTCCATGAGGTGACTTCAAAACCTCATCTTTGCTCTGAAATTCTCCAAGTCTCTATCCTTCATGATCTTTATCCTCGCTACAATCTCAAGGATTCTAAGGATTGAATTATCTATTCATTTACCCGCACTTGGTTGAATTTCTTCACTTTGACATTCAGAGCACTGGGTAGAAATCACATTGCGTCAACATTCGTAGGGACCATCACAATGCTTTATTTTAATTAAATAGTTAGATTCCCCCTGTCCATACCATTTCTGAGTCGACTATTCACTGCTTAGGGAAAATCCCCTGCGATGGGATATCCTATGTCCGTAGCCCAATTGGCATGTGATTGCCCACCCTCGCTGCAATAGCATCTCGGGAAGACTGTCGAAAGTCCACAAGTTGAGGACACAGACCCCTAGGCCCAGCCCTCAGAGCCAATCCTTTTCCCGAATTTACAGATCCGTTTTGCCTACTTCCCTTACCTACATTGTTCTACTGACCATAGGTTGTTCACCTTAGAGACCTGATGCGATTATGAGTATGACCGAGAATGGACGGTAATTGGTCCTCCATATTTTCAGGGGCCGCCAAGGGCGCACCGGACATCACAATACGTACGATGATCTTCTAGCTATTGGACCCTATCTTTGGTTGAGCCGATATCAGGGTGGGGAAGTTGTTAGAAAGAAAAGATAACTCTTCCTAGGGCCCCCGATGACGTCTCCATATTTCCTAACGTTGTTGTCATTTATAGGATGAGGCACCAACAACTCTTAAAAATGGGTTTCAATTTTGTTGACTTTGGATGGAAGGTTGTTGGGTTTATCCAACTTCTATGTGTCTAATGATGAATGTGCCCTTTTATAGAAATGGATTATTGACAAATCATTGGAAATCCATTCGTTATTTTGTATGGATTTTCACATGATTGATGTAGAGGAGGAAAAGGAGTGCATGTTGTCTGTGATATTGCTTGAAGGGGAAAAAGTTATGGAATTCCCTCAAATGTTTCCTTGATTTCAACACCCTCTTCATTGAGATTAATTTTTAACATGATCGAATGACCCTCCAATATAGGCATGATTAAGGCCATGGACTTCGGGAAATTTTTCCTCTACTCTTCTGAGACACTCTGCAAAAGCTCTGTATTCTTGCCTATCAAAAAGTGTGAATCATAGGATATGGGACACTTAGGGTCCATCCAAGAAAAGTATTTTTTTAAATTGAATTAAAGTCCCTAGATTATCTCATTTATCATGGGGTTGATCATGATCTTATCAAAGGCATTCCCCTCCCAGAACATCAAGTTGGATAGTTGGTTATTCAACATTCTACATACAACTCTTTCATATTATTCATAAGGACCTGACTTTTATGAAGAACACTATGGAATGATTCTAGGTTTTTTTGATTCTATAGAGAATGCTATGGACAACCTCCTTATTTTTTGTGATGCCTCATTGTCCAAGATCTAGTGGGCCAAAATGGAATGTTGTAGACAACACGTATGTAAACAATGCCTATGTAGACAACGCCTATGTGGACAGACCTGGATCATGAGAATAGTGAGGAGGAGAAGGATGGAGGGTCCATTTTGGATGAAAGACATGTGTACATTCTATTTTTTTTCTTGCATCTAGGGAAAATAGGGGGTATGAATGAGATTGAACTTGACCATTCTAAGCTCCACACAGTTAAAACATGTTTTTTTTGGTAGACAAGGGGAAAACAAAAATAGAGGTAACTTGGAAAAACCATATCTCAATGAAAAAATTCTGGGTGGGATTGGTGGAACTACCACTCACCATTCTCAAGCTTGCTCACAGTGTGCCCTCTAACTCAGTCTCCTCCATGTGCCCTCTAGCTTAGTATCCTCCGCCCTTGATCTCCTTCTCTGATATGCCCTTGCGTAGATGTCAGGGTTTGGGGACTTACTCCTTCTTTGATCTCCTCAGATCTACTCATGGTGTTCTCTCCTCATTTATCCTCAACTCTCATGTTCTCTCCTTGACTCTCCTCATGTGATCTCATCATTTCCTCTCCTCATGCGCAATTTTGAATCTTTTTTTTTGATTTGGTTTATTATATATATTATAATTATACATAATTTGTATTTTATATAATTAAAATATATTATAATTATATATAATATACATTATAACTTAATTTATATATTATATAATATATTAAAATTAATCATCAAATATTGCATCTATTACACCACTAATATATGACCAACCACCTATTCCACCACAACTCAGCATAGGTAGCACCCATGTTCCCCCTCCCACCCCAGTGATCTTTCAAGAAAGACCTCGGTAAAAAATATTTCCACCACTAATGATAGATAACCTATTTTCTATTTCCATATATCACTTCTTTACAAGTAAGTAAGGACAATATTCTCCAACAACCCTTCATCACTCTTAGGTATTAGCATAATCTCACCTTGTCAAGATGAATCAATAGAAACTTCACAACTGGAGTCTCATTTCACTTACATTTTCTGTACATTTTTCGACCCCTCCATGGTTAATGATTTATCGTGCACATGTGACATAGATGGAAGAAAAAAATCACACCCACAAGCCTCGTCATCCTATAATGACCTAACCTCTACAACCCCCATTTTCCATTCTGATGAAGACATACTAGAGGCCATGCATGATCCCTACTATACTTGGGATACAATGTGCCATAGATTTTTTTTTCTCTTGTAGGATGCATGCACCCCAACTACCTCACCTAGATAATTCACAATCAAGGACACATGTTCTATCCCTATCAGTCATGTTGATTGGATTAAACATCCCATAACAACCCATGATGCATTTAAGGAAGAAAATATGGCTAACATTTCAACCACTATCAAAGTGGATATCTCTATTACACTTCGTGTTATCACAAATTCTCTTAGAGTCATGTATATATAGATCAAATAGTCAATTAGTCGTTAACACCGACCAATGAGATAGTGAAAAGTTTCCTCACTATTTCCACGAACTTTTGTGGCAATAGTGATGAACTTTCGTGACAATAGTGACGAAAATACCAACCAAGTTAAAATAACGTATTTGTGGATATTGTGACGAAGTTTCATGGCAATATCGACGAAAATCCCGCCCTATGTAAAATAAAGATGAAAATAATGAAAACATGGAAAAATTTCGTGGAATAATCCGCCCATATGTAGTAGTGTAGAATTTTACAATGTCACTAAGGAGGATCCTAGAAACATTCAAATACTTGAAACTCAGTGGAATGTGTAGTATGGGGAAGAAAGTTGGAATTTGTTGCATCTGCACAACCACTAAAGACATAAAACATAAATAATGAAATGGATAAAACCCCAAAGTTTGCATAGATGGAAAATTACCGGAACGATGAAACTATGGAGAAGATCATATATTTACTATGGAAGTATCAAGATCTATTCCCAGCCTAATCTGGATTTTATGAGTAGAACAAAATGACTACATATTATTAACAGGTTCTTAACACAAAATAACAGAGATGCCATAAAATTGGTTTTCTATTGAATAAGAAAATAAGTTGAAACTGTAAAATGCAGTGGAAACAAGCTTGCTGGAATGGTGGCGGCTTATCTCTAAGAAGAGATCTGACGGTTGCGATCATTCGCAAGAAGATGATTACAATGAGGCTCTAAAGGCCTTTTTACAATAAATAGGAATGTCATAAACCCTAGACATCCAAAAACCTAACCCTAGGAGATGAAGTACCAAAAGTCATGTGGGCCCCTTTTGGGTAAGTTTGTACATCAACTTCTTGAGGTCGTAACTTTTTCATACAATATCCATTTTAGGCGCATGATAGCCCATTGGAAATGTATCATAGAGGAGATTCATTTTGGGGGAAATATCTAATGAACTTCCATATTTCTCCCCATTTTCCCCGAAAACGCCATTTAGGGCCTCAAAACGGCTCTCGAAGTTTCAGGACCCGAAAAACTGCTACAAATAGTAAATTACCAAAATTGCCAAAAAACTGTTTTGAACCAGTTGGAAAAGGTGGGTGGCCACTGATATCCACCTAGATCAATCCTCCCTCCTTACGAAGAAATGGTCTCCATTACATTGAATTTCCCCATCAGATGAGGAAATTTCTACTGAATTTGGCCCTGGGTGAGCCACTTGCCTTGGTGCAGGAGCTGCGTTGCTTTGACAACACAATAACGTTGGATCTTTTGTTGTTGAGTTCTCTTGATATGTGTTTCCACAATATGATCATGGGATTCCTGTTGTATGTAGTTGGGTTTGAGCTCTGTTGGTGTCAGTTGTTCTGCTACTTCTAAGGTGTCCAATAATGGTGGGAAATAAGGGTGAAGGAGATCCACGTTGAACATTGGGTGTAGGCAAAGGAAAGGAGGAATGTTGAGCTCAAAATCATTATCCCCCATGACCTTTGTGATGGTGTACGACACATAACAGAGTCGGTGAAGATTTCAATGGGGTCATGTAGGGCGTTCTTTCTGCAAGTGCAACCAAACTTTTTCGCCCACCTAAAACTTATGTGGCACCTGATGTTGATCATGGAGTTGCTTGTACTTGTCATTGGACTTCTGTAGGATATCCTGAACCTATTGGCAAATTTTTTGGATCCACTCAATGAACTAGGTGGCTTTTTCAACTTTAGTTGGAGCAGGAGATGGGTCGGTTGATTTGACCGCAAGGGGAAGTGTAACATCTATGGGATCCAATGGTTGGAATCCCAACCCCACCTAAAAGGGCCTATGGTCGGTTGAGCTATGCAGGTCTCGGTTGTAGCTGTGTTGTACATAGGGAAAGCTATCATCCCATATGCGATGGTGCTTGGAATTATACATGTGAAGGATATGCACAATCATTCGATTTACAACCTCGGTTTGGCCATCTGTCTGGGGGTGAAAGGTCATGGAATTGGTGAGCTAGGTTTCCAACAGTGACCAGAGGCTTAACCAAAATGTGTTGAGAAATCCATTGTCTTGATCTAAGAAAATGGTTTGTGGGATTCCAGAATTTACCCAGACTCATTCAAAGAATATATTGGCAGTGGCCTCTGTTGTGATGCTCTTCTTGCAAGCAACTATAATCACCATCCTAGAAAAGAAATCAACAACCACAAAAACATAGTCATTTCCCCACTTGGTGGAGAGGAGGCCCGACATGTAGTTCATTGATATGGATTCCTATGGCCTATCAAGAGTAGGAAGAGGGGTGTACATGCCCTATTTATTAGTGGTCGATTTAGCAATAGCACAAACAATGCAGGACCTAATATACTTGTTGAACTCCTGTCGAAGTTTCACCAAGTAGAAATGTTTTTGTAACATCACCACTATATTTTTGATGTTGAAGTGTCTTGCCACCTGAATGTAGTGGGCTTCCCAGATCATCTTCGCTCACTCGCTTGATGGAACATAGATATGGACTAGATGACACAACAACCCATCCTAAAGATGGAAATTATCGACAACTATGTTTTCACCCAACATTTGGTAGGTGGTGGCGAAGTCTAGGTCTGTCTCATAGAGTTGGGCCATCTAGAGGTCTCATGGTCGCAAGAGTCTAGCAACGGGGTGAATGTCGCGACTGGTGGTTTGTTGAGGCAATCAACGATGTGATTGGTGCTTCTTATTTTATACTTGATGTTGATGTGTAATTGCTACAAATATGTGGACAACTTTTGATGGAAGTCATTCTACAATTTTCCTTGTGTCTGCATGAACTGTAGTGGCTTATGATCAGTGTGGATGACTGTCTCCTTCCAAAGAATGTAATGTCTCCATTGGCGGTAGGCTTACACAATGGAGTACATTTATTTTTCGTAAGTAGGGTACTTATGAACATCATATGATAGTTTCTCATTATGATAGGCCACGGGGTGGCCATGGTAAGTGAGAATGACACCCACAACATAGTCTGAAGCATTTGTCTCAATATCAAAGGGTTGTTGTAGGTATGGTAGTGAAAGTACTGGGGCTGAGCATAAGCGCTACCTCAAATCATCGAATTATTGTTGTTGGGACCGACCCCACATAAATTTTTCCTTACCACCACCATTGGTTATTTGGCTGAGGGCCCATGCAATTTGGGAGAATCCTAACACGAACCTGTGATAGAAATTGGCAAGGCCTAAGAAGCCTTGAAGCTCAGTGAGTGTGGTTGGGGCTGGCTAGTCACGGATGACTTGGATCTTGGCTGGATCCACATGTACACCATGTTGATCAATGATGTAGCCCAAGTAATGGACCATGTCCATGCCAAAGGAGAAATTTTCGAAGTTGGTGTATAGCTTGTGCTACTGCAGGGTGTGTAGAACCTACTGAATATGTTGCAAGTGTATGACCCAAGTCTTGTTGTAAATGAGAATGTCATCGAGATACACCACTACAAAATTATTGGTGAATGGTCACAGGATATCATCCATCATCCTCATGAAATTGGCAGGATAATTTGTCAGACCAAAGGGCATGACCAACCATTCAAAAAGTCCTTCCTTTGAATTGAAGGCAGTCTTCCATACATTTGTATGTTCTATCAAGACCTAGTGGTAGCTAGAATTTAGATCAATTTTACTGAAGTATTTGGCCCACGTGAGTTGATCAAGGAGGTTGTCAATTTGGGGAATCGGGTACCAGTTTTTGACCGTGATTTTATTCAGAGCCTGGTAATCAATGCAGAGTCATCAGGTTCCATATTTCTTCTGTACCAACATGATTGGGATCCCGCAAGTTGATGAGTTGGTATGAATGTGCCCCTTATGGATCAATTCTTGGATCCATCGCTTGATCTCCTCATTCTCTAACAGAGAGAAGTGATAGGATGGCCCATTGGGTAGAGGTTCATCAAGGGTTAGATTGATGGGGTGCTTGACCTGGAAGTGCAGAGGTACGCCGATAGGTGAGGAGAATATATCCGAGTATTCTTCCATGACCTTATCTACTTGCTTCT
>JZKD02S0195180.1:258314-276479 GCA_000966675.3 Picea glauca | reverse complement strand
GTCCGGTGGACATGAAGGGATTGAGCACGAAGGCTGAATTGAATATTCTTCCTTTAGGCTCTTATGACTGTTTAATTGGGATGGACTGGTTGGACCAGCACCATGCCCTCCTGGACTGTCGTAACAAGGAATTTACATGCCTGGATGATGAGGGGAATCATAAAATATTCCAAGGAATTCCCAGAGCTATTTCTGTTAGAGAAATCTTAGGAATGTAGTTGAAAAAGTGCTACATGAAAGGTTGTCAATTATTTGTAGCCCATGTGGAGGAAGCATCCAGAGATGAAGTCTCAAAGATTGGAGACCATGTGTTGCTAACAGAGTTTGAAGATGTATTTCAGGAGGTACCTAGACTACCTATGAATAAAGATATCAATTTCTCTATAAATTTGATGCCTGGAGCAGCTCTAGTGTTGAAAGCTCCTTATAGAATGAGTACACCAGAGCTGAAAGAGTTGCAATTGCAGCTTGAAGAGCTTCTAAAGAAGGGGTACATTCGCCCAAGCATGTCACCTTGGGGTACCCCGATCCTATTCGTGAAGAAGAAGGATGGGACATTGAGGTTGTACATTGATTTCAGACAGTTGAACAAAGTAACTATCAAGAACAAGTATCCTCTGCCGAGGATCGACGATCTTTTCGATCAGTTGAAAGGTGAAAAAATATTTTCGAAGATAGATCTTAGATTGGGATATCACTAGGTAAGAATAAAGGATGAATACATTAGGAAGACCACCTTTAGAACAAGGTATGGTCATTACGAGTTCATATTGGTACCATTTGGGCTATCGAATGCACCTGTTGTTTTTGTGTGCTTGATGAATGGTGTATTCAGGGACTATCTAGACAAGTTTGTCATCGTCTTCCTGGATGACATTTTGGTTTATTCCAAGTCAGAGGAAGAGCATGAAAAACACCTGAGGATGGTGCTACGAGTGTTGAGAGAACACCAGCTGTGTGCCAAGTTGAACAAATGCTTGTTTTATCAAAGGCAGATCCATTACTTGGGGCACATTATTTCAGAAGAAGGGATCGCCTTGGATCCTGAGAAGGTTGAGGCCATCAGAGAATGGTAAGCACCAAGGAATGTGGCGGAAGTTAGATCCTTTATGGGTCTAGCAGGATATTACAAAAGGTTTATTGTAGGGTTTTCCAAGATAGCTCACCCTATCACTTCCTTGCAAAGGAAGGAGGAAAAGTTTCAGTGGACTAAAGACTGTGAGAAAATTTTCCATCGATTGAAGTAGTTGTTAAGCAGTGCTCCAATATTGAGGATTGCAGATCCAAATGTGGATTTCGTAGTGTGCACAAATGTGTGTAAAGAAGGGTTGGGAGGAGTTCTCATTCATAATGGATTTGTAATCTGTTATGAGTCCAAGTAGATGAAAGAGAACGAAAAGAATTATGCCACTCACGATTTGGAGTTGGCAGGAATCATTCATGCTATGAGGAAATGGAGGAATTACCTCATGGGAAGGAGGTTTGAACTCAGAACAGACCATAATGGTTTGAAATATTTTTTTGATTAGCCAACCTTAAATGCTAGACAAAGTAGGTGGCTGGAATTTCTGTGTGAGTATGACTTTGAGATCAAGCATATCAAAGGAAAGGAGAATAAAGTGGTTGATGCACTCAACAAGAGGGTGCATGAATTACATGCTACAACCATTAGCATGTATCAGACTAATATTAAAAGAAAAATGTAGATCTGCAGTATAGAGAATTGGTAGCCAAGCTACAACATGGTAAGATGCCACAAAAGATGGAAATTTATAAATTGGAAACCGATGGAATACTGCTGTACAAGAACAAAATTTTTGTACCCAATGTCATGTGCTTGAAACATATGATTTTACAGGAGATGCGTAATGTGCCTTATGTAGGGCACCCTGGATATTAGAAAATAGTAGCAGCGGTCAAGAGCCATTACTTTTGGCCGGGTATGAAGAGAGAGATCGTTGAATACATCACCAGATGTATGGAGTGCCAGAAATTTAAAGCTGAGCATAGGCACCCAGAAGGGTTGCTGGAACATTTACCCATTCCTGAGTGGAAGTGGGAAGTTGTGACAATGGATTTATTATAGGATTTCCCAGAACAAGCAAGTTGCATGATTCAATCATGGTAGTGGTGGACAGGCTTACAAAATATGCCCATTTTATTCCACTGAAAACTACTCACAAGGCAGCAGATGTTGCTGATATTTTCGTGAAGGAAGTGCCACGATTGCACGAAATTCCTAAAACGATTGTGTCTAACAGAGACCCAAAATTCACCTCAAATTTCTAGAAAGGATAGTTCAAAGGATTCAAAATGAATCTGAACTTTAGTACAACTTATCATCCCGAGTCTGATGGACAAACAAAGAGGGTGAAAAGAGTAATAGAAGACATACTGAGAATGTATGTGATGGACAAACCGTCAAGATGGGAAGACTACCTGCACTTGGTAGAATTCGCCTACAACAATGGGTATCATGCATCATTGAAGATGAGCCCATTTGAATCACTTTATGGAAGAAAGTACAATACTTTAGTGAGCTGGGATAATCCAGCTGATAGAGCAGTAGTTGGGCCAAAGTTGCTCAAGGAGATGGAGGACCAAATGATAAAAATTAAGCAGAATCTGAAAGCTTCCCAGGATAGGTAGAAAAGTTATGCTGATAAGAACAAAAGCCAAATAGAGTTCAAAGTGGGTGATCATGTTTTCCTAAAAGTGAAAGCTAACAGGAATTCCATGAGGTTGGGAAGTTACGCCAAGTTAGCAGCTAGATTTTGTGGGCCATTTGAAATCCTGGAAAGGATTGGGCCAGTTGCATATATGCTTGCATTACCTGCATCCATGACTATACATAATGTGTTTCATGTTTCATTTCTTAAGAAATATATACCAGATGCTAATCATGTTATCGATTGGAATGTGATTCAAATGGAACAAGAAGGTGTCCTGCAAGTGCATCTTGTGTGCATATTGGACAGGAAAAACAAAAAGCTCCAGAATCAAGCTATAGGTCTTGTAAAGGTCCATTGGACATAGTACGGTCCCGAGGATGTTACATGGGAGCATGAATATGTTATGCGGGCATAGTACCTGCATCTTTTTGAAAATTTTGAAAAGCTTGCAGATGTAGTGTAATGTTGCACTGAGGACAGTGCAAAAATAAGGGGAGGGGATTGTAATGTCCCCAAGGCTGAGCCCTGTTGTAAATCATGTCTATTAAGTATAAAGCTTGCATTATGAATTGTAATTATGTTTTATAGGTTGGTGAGCCAAGTTTATATAAGTTGGTGGGATTATGTGTTATTAGGCTGGAGAGCCTAAGTGTTAAGGATGGGAGCCTGCTTTTGTATATGTAATCGTGCAGAACATTAATAAAAATATAAACACCACTGGGTGCAGACCGACCAAGATGAATGAGTGATGGGGGAATAAGCTTCCACAGAGTGGGTAAGGGATTGGGGGATGGAAGGTTGGAAAGAGAGGCTAAGTGTTGAGCCTAGGGGCTTAAGTCCTTGGAAATAAAATTTTAATATTATTCCAAAATCCATGTGAAATATATGTTTTGTCCTAAGTTCCTAGAGAGGAACGCATGATGATGGATTTCATGTAGCTTCATGGGTGACATGTTTCGACCCAGGAACATGCAGTTAAAAACTGTAGAAGTTAGCCATGGAGGGGGTGGCTCCTCATTCCATCAACCTTTGCGTCTGATTTCGGATACCCTCAAGCATCTCTGAGAAGCATAAGATCGAGACGTCTTCTTGAAGACCAAAAAATCATCCGTCTGATTCTGTTATTGGTCTGTGTCTTCCCTTGACATACCTATGCACCGTTGAGAGAACTGGCCAGGAGGGGAAAGTCAACTTGTGAGTTCCAAAACCTAGTCTGTCTGCCATTGTAGAGCTGAATCCGTACCCGATCTGTCTGTAGGTTGTTTCTTTCTATTTTCTTGAGTAGGGTTGTGTTGTGGTTATCCTCACTGTGCGGGAATTGAGTCGGAAGGGGCTGAAGAACCAGGTTTTAAGGCCCTTAGTTGAAGAGGCAGTCTGTCAGGCCTATGAGAAGCTATTTCCAGGTGAAGGAGTCTGCTGGGAAGTGGTATTTTTCCAGAGAGAGTCCAACACCAACTACATAGCTCTAAGACTTCCTGATCCGACCTGTTGTTGAGACCCATAGAGGGAGGTGAAGCACTGATGGACTATTCTTATGAAGGTGTATACTCCCAGGTGGAATAGGCATGTGGGGAATGAGAGTCCATGAGTAGTGGGCGTAAGAAGGCATCCTGGGAAGAGTCATTCTGCTATTCTATGTAGTTTTTCCTGTAACCTCAGCCTAGACTAGGATTCCTTGCCTTGGGTGGAGCTTAGTCCCAGCTCGGGGGTGACCCACTACTAATCATGATGAGCAACATGGTCTAAGGCTGGGAGGTTTGTGGAAGGCCTGGACGTGGTTGGTGGAATTACGCCAGTAATAAAAGATAAGTGTTAATTTTGTACTTAATTTATAAGTATATGCATGTCTATGATTCTTGCAATATTATCATGTATTCCGTTGTAACCATGAATTACTGTTAATCCCATTAAATCTGCATGTTAGTCGTAATTCTGTGATTACTCTATTTGGTTTAGTTAAATGTGTGTAATGTGACTTAATTCATGTTATATATATAAGTATGGGAATTTTTTTTTTTCACAATAGCGTTTGCCCAGCCAGTGGGATGACGGTCGGGGACGTTACAAGAATATCCTCTCGACCTATAAGCAATTGGTAAACCTCTTTGACCTTCGAGACACCTGGCAAGTATGATAACTGAAGGTGGATTTTTTCCATATACCACTTTAAAAGGAGCCATGAAGGTAGCTATATGGTAAGAAGTGTTGTACTACCATTCAACTAGTGGTAACCATTGAGCTGACTGATTTTTCCTTTCCGATGCAAAACACCTCAAATATGTTTCCAAATGCTTTTTGACAACTTTAGTTTGACCATAATTCTAGGGATGATAATTTGTGATGAGATGCAATTGGGTGCCTTGTAGCTTGAACAATTCTTGCCAAAAATTGCTGGTGAAAGTTGGGTCACGATCCAAAACAATAGAATGAGGCATGACATGAAGCTTGAAGATCTAATCCATGAAAAGTTGAGCCACAATGGAGGTTTTAAATGGGTGTTGAAGAGCACATAAATGAGCATACTTGGAAATACGATCAACTACCAGCATGATGAATGATTTATTTCCTGATTTAGGTAAGCCTATAATAAAATCCATAGATATATCCCTCCAAATAGCAGGTGGAATCAAAAGAGGTTATAGTGTGACAGGAGCTTAGAATTGTTTTCCCTTGTTGCATTGACAAACATTGCATTATGCCACAAAATTGTGAACGTCCTATTTCATACCATCCCAGAAAAAAGAACATTTGACCTGGTCATAAGTTTTTGTAAACCCTAAGTTCCCAGTATTGGGTGTAGCATGAAGCTCAAAAAATACCGTGGATTTAAGTTTTGACTGTTTACTTAAATAAAAATAGCCTTTGTGTTGTAGCTCATCATTATGCTAAGAATACCCTAGGGAAACTGGAGAATTGGCCTACAATTCTTGTATTAGATGTGGAAATTTTGGGATCATGTATCTATTCCTGGTGAACAACTTGGAGCCAATCAAGTACAATGAAGGAGAGAGAAAAAAAGGACCCTTCATCTTCATATTTTATGGAAAGTGCACCAACAACCACATTGTCTTTTTCTTTCGATCTCATAATGATATCCAAAGAGCTTAGTCACCCATTTTTGTTGCTCTAGGGAGGAAAGGTGTTGTTCCAGAAAATGCTTGAGGCTTTGACGATTTTGTTAATTTGGAAGTGTTTCCCCAATAGATGAGGGGTATAAAGATCCATGACATGCAGAATAAGAAACATTTTCTTTTCATAGATTGATTTTCCCAAATTTTTCTCTCACATTTGTTTGCTAGTAAAGGCTAAATGTTGACCCTCTTGCATAAGGACTACTCCAATTTCTTTCCCTTAAGCATCACATTCCAGGACAAAGGTATTTGTGAAATCAGGAAGGGCCAAGACTGGAGTTGTGCACATGACCATCTTCAAGGTTTGAAAATCCTAAGGAGCTGCAAGAGTCCAAGTGAAAGAATTATTTTTAAGGAGAGCAGTGAGAGGTTTTGCAATCTTTCCATAATTCTTAACTAACTTGGGATAATAACCTATTAAACCCAGAAATCCACGCAAGATTTTGAGAGTCTTTGGGTGAGGCCAATCTTTCGTAGCTTTAATATTTTTAGGATCCACCCTAACACCGAACTTGCCAACAACATGACCCAAGTACTCAACTTTTGAGGCGCCAAAAGCACATTTAGATTGTTTGAGGAAGAGTTTTTGTTGAGAGAGTAGGTAGAGAACTTGATCCACTTGATCAATATGGGATATCCAGGTTTTACTGTAGATGAAGATATTATCAAAGAAAACTAAGACAAAATGACAGAGAGAAGGACAGAACACATGATTCATGAGGATTTGGAAATTGGAGGAAGCATTACACAAGACAAAGGGCATGACCAAAAGCTTATAGTAACCCTCATGAGTTATAAATGTAGTCTTAGGAATATATGCCTCATTCATGTGTATGTGGTGGTAGCTAGAAAGAAGATGAAGTTTAGTAAAGAAATAGGCGCCACTCAATTCATTCAAGAGGTCATCAATGACAGGAATGGGAAATTTGTCTTTAATGGTGTGTTTGTTTAGGTCGCAGAAGTTAGGACACATGCGCCAAGAACCTTATTTATTAAGGACCATGACCAAAGGAGAAGAGTAGGGCCTCGTACTAGGGAGGATAACATATGCGTTTAACAATTATTGAACATTTTTCTCAATTTCATTTTTTGGGGAAAAGGGATGACTATAGGGACATATATTGGGAGGAAGGTTGTCGGGGAGAAGGGGAATGGAATGATCATGAACACCACAGGAGGGAGGGAATTCATGGGGAGTGGAAAAAACCTCTTGATGTTTAGAGAGGATGGATTGGAGGTCCTATGGCACAAAGGGCGTCTCAATGTCTTGAATGGCATGGAATTGTGTAATAATTTCAAAATGACCTTTTTGAGCAGTTTTTCCATGTGATGGAAACTCATGATATCTGGGGAACAGATTATGATGACTTGGAACTTATATTGTTTGAACTCTTGGTCAAATTTCATGGTTAATTCCTTAAAATCCATGAGACTGGGACCCAAAGTCCTTATCCATTATGCACCCAACACAATGTCACAACCACCCATGTCGATAGAAAACATATTAGATTTCACGTGGTACTCACCAATTTGGAGATGTACATTTTCACAACGCCCTCCACATTTCATGGACCTGCCAATGGAAAGAATGATTTGAAAATTATTGAGGGTTTTGGTAGAAGAGAAGCTAGTGAGAGAATTTAGGGAAATGACCAGCTCTACTTCAGGAGGATCAGAGGGAGGGGTTATGTCAATGGGTTTAGGTGACACGAACACAAGGGGAGCCTCAACATCATCTTCTGAAACGTCCTCCAAGATGGCCATAAAAATATTTTTTTCCTTACACTTGTGCCCAGGAAAATATTTGTCGTCACAATTATAACAAAGGCCTTTGAGTTGGTGTTTAGCCATTTCTTCCCTAGTCAATTTCTAGATCCTTGGTAGAGTAAAAGGATGAGTGGGAGTGACTGGTTTAGTGCGAGGAATAAAGGAGAGTTTTCGATTTTAAGAAGAGACAACCTGTTGTGCTCCCTTAGCGCTTTTAGTAGTGTCCACCCAACTTTGAGGCTGAGCCATGAGGACATGGGCACAAATCTCATCCTTGAGGCAATTGATAAAACATTCTAGAAAAAAATCATCAGACATGCCCTCTATACAGAAATCCAATCGCTCAAAAGTGGCTATAAAGTCATCCACTATGCTATATTGTTTCAAATTTTTCAAACGACCTAAATGGTTGGTGTCAGTGTCAAAGCATTCATAAAGATCTGCCACAAAGTGTGTCCAAGCCACATACCCTTGGCGAGCATTTTTTCTCCATTGCTACCATTGCCAACGTTCTTGATCTACATGGATAATACCATACCAGAGTTTGGCCAACTCATTTGTAATTCCATACAAAGAGAGATAATTTTCCATTTGAGTTACCCAACGAGTGGGATCTAAGCCATAAAATTTGGTCACATCCACATGTGGAAGGCGTAGGTCAAGTTGAAAATGATGGGGATGAAAATTATAGGAATGAGAGGATGTTTCACCTTTGGTTTGCAAAGGTGGGTCAGATGAGGGAATATTTGTATGGATATGCATCTTGGTGCATATCATTGTAGTGAAGGATTCAAGATGGGTAGTGAGGCCTTGTTTGATTTCTTGTTTGAGGTCCTCTATTGAGGTGTCAATGGAGGAATGCATTTTTTTATTTATGGTGCCAATATTGTCACTGAGTTGTCTCACTTCTTGTGGGGTTTCTTTGAAATTAACGTGCAAGGAATTAAGGTGAGCTTCCAAGTCTTGGCTATGGGTGTGGTCCATGATGAAGAGGGAACACTAAAAGGGGTTGGTGGGACCACACATAAAATGGGTTATGGGTGAAGTTTAGCACAACAATCAGGGAAAAGAGTGGAATCCAATGGGGTAAATCCCAAATAAGGGTGTTGGAAGGGGGTCGGGTCCACAAGAAAAAAAGTTGCCAAAAAATGATAGGTATGATTGAGATAAGGGAAAAAAGAGGAATCCAACAGGATAGGTCTAAAACAATTGTTCCAACAGGAACCAAAAGTTTTTTTTTTACTCCTACAGAGTTATACACCGATCTTGAGAATACAACAGTGACGAAATTCCCAAATTCTTAACAGGAAGAAATGTGTAGTAATTTTGTAACTTGAATGATGGAGACACAGTTGCACAACAATAGATCTTGTTTGTTCTCTTTTTTTTGTGTTCCAATCCCAAGGGTTAGGGTATTCAAGGGTTCTACTAACAAGTTTTTTCTCCCTGCTATAGCTATCTAATATACATGCAAGGTCCAACTGTAATACTCAACCGAATATCTCAGGGCACCAACTAAGGAGGCTATACCGTACCCTTATCCGTACTACCCAACTACCAAGGTACTAGAGAGTATCTTCCTGAGTTTTGTTTTCGGTGGAACTATAATAGTCAGGCGGTCGATCGGTTTATCTATAAAGGGATTTAGGAGATATAGCTCGATCCATATATAGGGGTTTTCTGATGCGCTACCACTCGAAAGGAGTACCAACATGGGTTACAAGGGTGGACAACAAATTTTTTATTAAGTACCACTTGTATTTCCTGCATGTATGAATCCTTGACCACGGGTTTATGCACGTAACGATAGATCTATGTAGATTTAATACACCAGAATACATCTCTACCATGACAAAAGTTTAACCAATGATTTTTGTCCAAGGAAGGTGTTGTGATACCACTTGTAATATTATAGATACAAAATAGTATGCAAAACAAAAATAATTAGCTATAAATGGAAGAAAGACAATGCTATAACCAAATCAACACCAAAATGATACCAGAATAATACTAGAAAATCACCAGAAGGAGGACTTTGATTACTGAGATAAATGTTCACTTGCCTCTTTGAGGGGGCAACCTCTAGCAGAGCATATCTCTATTACAATAATATCGAAGAAAAAACTTTTGATACCCTCTACTCTTATTTATACTAAATATCTCTATCCAAAAGAACAATCTAGAGGAATATCCTTCTAGAAGTGGAAGATTCTATCAGGTCTTCTTACATTTGACTTATTCCACCTTATTGCTAGGCCTTATTCATATTGACATTTATTACATGGAAATTATTATTCTACGTACGTGAGGGGTTAGGTTCCTAACACAATCAATGAGATTTCAGAGTCTCGCGCAGTAGAAGAGAGATTGTCAAAGTTGCTATAGCTAGACAAAGACATATTTGTTGTAGGATTCCACCAACAAGTTTAGAAAGAACGAGATAAAGCATGGAATGCTCGACATATTAAAAAAATAAAATTTCAAATAGGAGACATAGTATTACTCTATGAAACTTAGTTTATGTAGCACCTAGGAAATATTAAGATGAATTGGTTGGGATCGTATGTGATTAAGGAGGTGATAGAGGTAGGTGTTGTGTAGATGGAAATAACTAATGGGTAAGTCTTGAGGGGATTGGTGAATGGTAGTCAAATGAAACTCTATAGATATGACATACAATCTTCACAATAACATGGACCACATGGGAATGTATGTACCATAGTTAAAAACATATGGCGTAGAAGACCATAATCATGATGAGAACCATGTAGAAGATGGATGCAGGAATAACGAAGATAAAGGGAAATGCAAACAAAATTCAAGTAGGTATAGGACAATTAAGATAGTTAAAGGACATTAAAGCAAAGAAAGGACAAGTAAAAAGTGGCAATAAAAGAACTTCCTCAGAGACGCCTAGCCATAAATGGAAGGCGCCATCGAGGATCATGACAAACTAGCATATACGAGGGAAAATAAACAACAAATTTAGAATTAATACCATAGTAAGGAAAACATTGATGACAGAGGATAAGAATATCAAACATTCCTTTGGGTGCGAAGACAGTTACACGACTGTCGAAAATCTATAAAACCTTAAGAGGGTAGGAAAGTGAGGTTTGTTTTCACTTGCGTTAGAGCTCAAGAGAGTCGAACAAAGCTGAACATGGTTGAACAAATATAAACCAAAGTTGAATGAAAACATATGTAGTGTAGTGTTATCACCTCAATTAAATAATACAATGGTACCACTTAAATTCAGAGCACAAAGTGTCGCAGCGTGCAAGAAAGCGAAGAGACCACCCATGTTGGAGGAAACACCTAGAGCTTCAGCCTTGATGCTGAGATTTCATAGGGATTATATGTTGGGTATGTGTTATATTCTTTGCGTAGGGGTTCGGGAGCATTGCCCCCGATAATTTGTTTTTTCCTTGGGACACATATCACATTTTTTCCTCATTTTTTGTGTTGCCTCAATTTTTGTGTCCATTGTTGGGAGGTTTTTCGACACATGGTTTTTGTCGATGCTTTTCTATTTACGATTAAGGAATTAGGGTTGTTGACTAATATAGGTCATTGTGTTACTTTTTTTGATGTTGTTGGATCCTATATGTATATTATATTGTAAACAATGTATCACTATGAATGGATATAGAATATGGTGGTTTTCTTGGTTTGGGTTTCCAGGGGGAAAATCTATGTGTAATGTTTGTATTTTCCATTGTATATTTTCTGTTCTTTTACTACAAATTTATTTGGAGTAAATATTGTACAAGGTTAAAATATACATTTCATATCAAATCTTTGTTGGCTTCAGTGGGACACCTTTGTGGTCAAGGGTTTGGCTTGGGACTGTGATAAGCCTTGTTGCAATGGGAGATCTATGGTATTGATTTTTTCAGGTGAAAATAAATGGCGAGCAATTCGAAAATGGAGATCGAGAAGTTTAATGGTAAAAGTTTCAAGCTTTGGAAGTTGAATATGGAAGATCTATTGGTGGACATAGATCCGTGGATCATGGTAGATATAGGTACTACACCTACAGGAACTTCAGTACATGACTTGAAAAATTTGGATCAAAAGGTGAAGAGAAAAATCCGATTGTTTCTCTTAGATTCAGTATTACTGAATGTGTCAGAGGAAGCTACAACCAAGGATTTATGGGATAAGTTGGGGAAGTTGTATGAGTCTAAGTCCATAGTAAATAAACTATTCTTGAGAAAGAAGTTGTATAATATGAGGATGAGAGATGGAGACTCGGTGGTAGAGAATTTGAATGCCTTCATTACTATGGTAAGTCAGTTAGTATATGTTGAGATTAAAATTTCAGATGAAGATAAGTGTATCAGTTTACTGTTTTCTTTACCATACTCGTGGGATAGTCTAGTTATGGCCATAGGTAGTAATACAACTGCCTTGAATTTTGATGAAGTGTTCTCATCCTTTTTGTCAGAGGAGATGAAATGGAAGAACATGGAAGGACAGAGCACATACACATTATTTGCAAGAGGATGCTCCTAGGAAAGAAATAGATCTAAGTTATCAAGTGGGATATCTAAGTTTAAGGGTAGATCTGAATCTCCCAAAAAATTTGTAAAGGTATTTTGGAGATGTGGAAAAGAAGGGAATTACAAGAAGCAATGTAGATACAAAGTTAAGAAAAAGAATGGATATGAAAAATCTCCTTCTACATAAGAAAATACCTCCAAGGAAGAAGGAGAGGGTGTGTACTTGGCTTCTTCAAGAACACATGCAGATCATGAGGCATGGTTGGTTGACTCAGGTGCATCCTTTCATATGACTCCCCACAGGGAGTGGTTCTGTGAATATGAAACATATGATGGAGGTAATGGTTTCCTGGGTGATGACTCGACAACCAGAATCATAGGTCAAGGAAAATTCAAGTTGAGGCTCATAGATGGTAGGATTAGAAAACTTCTCGATGTTCTGCACATTCTAGGTTGGGTCAGAAATTTGATGTATGTAAGAAAAATGGACGATGCAGGGGTAAAAGAAATATTTGAAAAGGAAACATGTAGGATGGTTCGAGGAGCCATGGTTTTGTTGAAGGGATTTCAGTTTGGAACTCTATATAAGATGCAAGGAAGCAATATTAATCATGGGTGTAATAGTGCCATTGTTCATAATATTGGATTTGAAGAATAAAGAACTCCTACATTCTCTGGAGAAAATGTTATTATATGGAATCAAATACGGGGGTATATCAGAGAGAAGGGTCTTTGACTAATACATGGTAAAGGTATGGTTGAAGGTATGTCTAACTACTCTCTACATTTTTATTTCTGTGAGCACTGTGTATATGGGAAGAAGAATCATGTAAGATTCCCTTCTCATGCAACGAGGGAAGAAGGAATTTTACAGATAGTTCACAGTGATGTTTTTGGACCTGTGTGGGTCCCATCATTGGGAAAATTTGTGTACTATGTCTCATTTATAGATGATGTCTCAAGGAATACTTGGATATATTCCATTAGGAAGAAATATGAAGTCTTTGACAGGTTCAAAGAGTTTAAGGCTCTTGTTGAGAATCAAACTGAGAAAATAATTAAGGTGTTGATGACAGATAATGGCAGAGAGTTATGCGGGAATGAATTTGAAGAATTTTGTAAGAAGTGTGGTATAGAAAGGCATAATACTAGTCCATATACACCTAAACAGAATGGAGTTATAGAAAGGATGAACAAGACGGTGATGGAAAAATAAAGGTGCATTCTGAGTGGTGTCATGTTAGGGAAATAATTTTGGGTAGAGGGAGTGGGTATTGCATGTTACCTTGTCAATAGATCACCCTCATTAGCGTTGGATGACAATAATCCATAAGAGGTATGGACCGGTATGAAACCGTCTCTCACACATCTCAAGGTATTTGGATGTGATGCATATGTTCATGTTCCAAAGGAAAACATGAGTCAACTAGATAAGAAGGTTGAAAAGTGTATCTTTATTGGATATAAAGATCATCTCAAAGGTTATAATCTTGTGCTATGAAGGGAAGCAAGGAGATGGTATGCAAGATGATAAAGTCCTTGTATGGTTTAAAACAATCACCAAGGATGTGGTATAAAAAATTTGATACATATATGTTGGGACTTGGCTTCACAAGAGGAAAAGATGATCATTGTGTCTATTTTAAATCAATTGGTGATCAATTGATTTATTTGGTCTTGTATGTGGATAAGATGTTGCTGATAGGAAAAAACAAGGAGACTATCCAGAATGTGAAAACTCAGCTTTCCTCTAAATTTGACATGAAGGATCTCGGTTCTTCAAATTTCATTTTGGGCATGAAAATTAAAAGAGATTGGAAAAAAAAGGAAAATCTAGTTAAATTGGAGAAAATATGTCTAAACAATATTGTAGAGGTTTAATATGCAGGAATGTAAACCAGTCAAGGTTCCTATTCATGTTGGTGTAAATTTATCTGCGTATCAGTGTCCCAAGACACAGGCAGAGGAGGAGGACATGTCTTGTGTTACATATGCGAGTGAAGTTGGAATTTTTATGTATGAAATGGTATGTACTAGATCAAACATTCCACATGCAGTGGGAGTTTTGAGCGAGTATATGTCAAAACCAGGGAAGGAGCATTGGAAAATAGTAAAAAGGGTTTTCATGTGTTTTCATGGCACCGCTAGCTATGGATTGTGCTACCAAGGAAAATCAATATTGGACAGAGTATTGTTTATACATGGCTTTGTGGATGTAGACTGGGCTGGAGATCTGGATCGTAGGATCTCTACAAGTGGGTATGCGTTTAAACTATTTGGAGGAGCAATAAGTTGCATGAGCAAAATAAAGGTTGTTGTGGAACTTTCAACTACAAAAGTTGAATACATGGAATCCACTCATGAAAGTAAAGAATCATTATGGTTACATATATTGTGTTCAGGTATTGGGTTGGTACAATAAGATGTAAGGATAGATTGTGACAGTGAGAGTGCAATTTTTTTGGTGAAGAACCCAACTTATCATTCAAAGAAAAGCATATTGATATTCAATATCACTTTGTGACAGACATGGTTGAAGAAAATAAATTATTTATGATGAAGGTGGACACTTTGAAGAATGTTGCATATTTATTAACAAAATCTCTGAGCACTGAGAAGTTCTCTTGGTATATAGGATCCATGGGCATTGGTTCCTTGGATTGTTGACTATGTAACCCTGTAACCCCCTATATGCAAAGAAAAAAACAAGTGGGAGAATGTTACACATGTGTTATATTCTTTGCATGAGTAGTAGTGTCACATTTTTGCCTCATTTTTTATGTTTCCTCGATTTTCATGTCCATTCTTTGGCGGTTTTTCAAAACATGGTTTTTGCCGATGGTTTTCTATTTCCATTAAGAAATTAGGGTTGTTTACTAATCTAGGTCATTGGGTTAGGGTTTTGGGTGTTGATTGATCCTATATGTATATTGTATTGTAAACAATGTATCACTATGAATGAATATAGAATATGTTTGTTTTTCTCGGTTTTGGTTTCCACGGGAAAATATTTGTGTAATGTTTGTATTTTCCATTGTATCTTTTTTGTTCTTTTACTAAAAATATGTTTGTAGTAAATATTGTACAAGGTTGAAATATACATTACATAAGTTTGAAGAAGGACATCGCCCCATAGGTTATGGTGTCTATGGGAAGTACCCACTAGTAATGCCATAGATACCACGTGTAGTCATAGTGGAAGGAGATATGCTAGGAAAGGTGGGCATGCTGAAATTCATTGACCATGATATCTGAGACTTACATAATTTTTCTAACATAGCATGGGATAAATATTTATATTCCAAGAGCATATTAGAGACAAGATAAATCCTACTGGAGCCACAAGAATGGGTGACAAGACTGCAAAAATCTACAACCTTGAACTTGTTAGATATACCATGTACTTTGGCAGAAGAGAGGAGGTGAGCTTGTGCATCAAAATGGTACTGAGTTGCATTCTTGATGAAACTTTATGGGTGGATCCGCCGGTGTCTAGTGACACACAGTTAATTGCCCACATCATAGGGTTGTCTAAAGAAGTCGAGGATCAGAGTTTGTCAACAAGTGAAGCCACAAAGCATTGGACGAGGAAATGAAGGAAAAATTCAACACACATAGAGGATCAAGAGGATTGGTTGTCATGAAAATAATCAATGAAAATAATCAATGATGGAGTCTAGTTTGGAATTTAGGTGTTTTCCTGCAAATCACTTACGAAGGGTCGTAAGGGTGAGGTCCCAACCACAGTAATAGAAAGGAAAGAAAAGTTTGCAGAAGGGATCCAAATGAATTGGGCCACATTTTAAGTGAACGAATTTTTAATAGATTGCACATAAGCCCAGGAAAAATGGATTGATTTCCATTATTCCTGGATTGTTATATTGATCGCACTACTAGCATGGAAGGAGCCAACAAATTGTCAATTCTTGAAGCAGAAAAGAGATGCAGCTACGCACTATATCTACTTGTGGCACACGAAAAACAAGAGGAGGCAAAACGAAATTAGTATTACATTCTTCATATATTACGACATGATTAGGGACATCGTGACAAAAGCACCACGCATCACAGCGAAGATAGTGGAAACATACCATGACATCATGCGGTTTAAGGCTAGCATGCACCACATGTATATATAGGCAAAGAAAGACCTAGTGGAGTGGCTTCCAACAAGCTATAGGATGAAAACCAATTATGTATGTATGATTACAAACGATTGGGAGGAAGATTGTAAGATTCTAGGAGGAAAAACATACGACAATGAGGAAGAGGAGTGAGATGATGAAGAGGAACAATCAAATGATCAAGGAAATGGCACATGAAATAAATAGGATGCACGGACATCTACAAAGCTTGAACAAAAAATAGTCCCAAATGTCATGGACAAAATAAAGGAAAAGGGGAAAGATCCTATAGGGAGTGCTCGAAAGAAGGAAAAAGAACAGAAGGAACCAACCAAATACACTTTAACAAAGGACTACATGGATAGGATTAGGTACCAGGTAAAGGATGTTAGAGAGGAATTGGTACAACATATGTCACAATGACATGAAGAGATAAACAAGAAGATGCAGGACGAGTTGATTGAATTACAACAAAAATTGCAAATAGTTAGCCCGATGATAGGAAGAAGAGATGTAGAAGAAGAAAAGAACACCACTTCACACTTCTTAGAGTTGGTATAAGGACGTACACTACTATAGATTGCAGTAGAGGCCATAAGGTTGCCCACAATCGAGGGGCAGACATAGGAACTAGAAGGAGGTTCCTTGGACTTAATCATTTTACGGATAAGCACGATGGAGCTACAAGACTTGCAAATGGGTATCACACAAGAATTATGATTTTGCAGAGAATCAAACACTCACTAGGTGATTAAGTTAACATATGAGAAGGCAGAGATGGCTTTGAAAGAAAAAGAGGAAGCCGAGCAAATGGCACAAAAGATACAAACGACCATCCAGAGGCTATACAAATAAATTCCAGAAGTATTGATGGTGGTAGAGGCCATGATGGCGAAACAATTATCAAAGATTGGAAAAGTTAACAAAGGAATCTGCACTAAAATTATAGAGTTTGAACTGTTCCCAACACCGGGGACACCTTCAAAATAAACAGAACAAACGAAAAAGGTTGCATAGACATCAATGGCATGAATAAAGAACTTTGAACATGAATGCACAACGATGTGTAATGAGAACACACATATATGGACTGAACTAACAATGAACCTGGAGTTGAAGTCCACGAAAGAGAAAATAAGGAGCGCGTAGGAAAAGGCCGAACAATAAAGTGAGAGCATTAACAATTCTCCATCTCTGGAGAGGATAACAATAAATTTTGGCAAATAAACAACTCTACAATGAAGTAGAACAATTGAAGACGGAGTAGAAGGAAATTGCAAAAAAATTAGAATCCTTGGAGAATGATGCAGTCAGGGTCATAGGAGAACTAACCACTACGCAAGGAACAATGAAGCTAGCAACACAGGACACTAAGGAAAAGTTCACGGCTTTGATTGCATGGGCCGTGGAGGAAATTTTGGAGACAGAGACAACGATCGCCAAAGAAGTTGAGGCCGCAAGGGACACACTAAATGCATTGGTAGAGGCGTGGAAGAACGTGATGCAACACTAGCTCAGGACGAGCTAGAGGTGAGTGTTGGGGGCCTATTGGACATGCATTTTCCAAGATAAAATTGGAAGCAATTTTGAAAGAAAAGACCAAGTATATAAGAACTGGGCAATAAAAAATACTTCAAGAAGAGTGCACCCTAAAGGTGCACAAAAAAACATAGACGAGATAAAGAAAGGAAAGAAGACTAAAGCATATCAAGAGAAAAGCAAGTGGCTGGAAGAAAAACAACAGTTCAACATGAAAACACATAAAGACGTGCAAAAGAAAGAAGGAAAGAAAGCAAACATGCACAAGTAGAATGAAGGTGCAAAAGCAAGAAAAGAAAGAAACGAGACAACACGACAACAACTCGAGTTGAATACAAGTTCTCATAGGGTTTTTGAGCCCTAGCTTCTTGTATAAATATGTAATGGGTTCAGAAAGTTATAGGTTCAAGTATCGAGTGTGTGCGAG
>JZKD02S0195180.1:199664-240558 GCA_000966675.3 Picea glauca | reverse complement strand
GAACCTTCTAATTTGAGCTAATTTAGCAACTTCATTTTTAGGGAAATTATTTAAAACATGTAAGGGGATCTAGGAACACCTAGAAGGAAATTTAGGAGCAACTCTAGGTGGGTGAGGGAATTGAGTAATTTAATAATTTAAAGAAAATAATTATTTGAGGAAAGAGGGGGATGGATGACACTTATGCGAAGGAGAATATTTAAAATATTTTTATTAAAACTTAATTAAAATGTAATTTAGGGAAAGTGGGAGGTTGGAAAAACTCTATAAAAGAAAGGGAAGATGAGGAAGAAAGGATCAGTTGTTAGCATAATGTTACGCTGCTGGAATTGTGACTTGGTTTTAGTGCTATGCAGTTTGGTTTTAGTGTTATAAAAAGTAATAGTTTTATTTCCCTTTCCATAGAATCTGGATTCTTTATATGTTCTATTGAATGTAATGTAATGTGATGATATGTTAATGGAATGTAATAAATGTTCAGGTAATGTAATAGTAATGTAAATGGAATGTTAGTGGTTTATGTTAATACAATTATTTATAGGATGCTAACTTCCAATACTATCATTGTCCATGATAATGTTAGCGTAGTGTAATCTTTTAAATATATATTTTGACAATAGGGTAATGTTAAGGATGGTATCCTTTATGGTTTAGTTTTATATAGTTATTTCTAATGTGGGATTAAACTTACTTATTCTCATGCCCATGATTATTTAAGAATTGAATGACATGTTGCCTGATGAATGAGACTTGCGCGCAATGGAAGAATATTGTAATGTAATGCTTCATGTTAAGTGCTACGGTAATGATTCCTTTTTATTATTAATTCATTGGCAAGGTTATGGTAATATAAATGTAATGCTGATTGATTTTATGATAAATTTATTGTAACTTCATTGCATTGGTAGCATACAAGGAGTAATGTGATTGATGATTAAGGTTTTAGTTGCAAGGTTATTATAACATAAGATGTGAGGTTGTTAAGATAATGTTATTGTAATTTTTTTGGTATATGTAACATATAGGATGCATTGAGATTGTTAATTAATTTCAGGGTTAGTACTATAATTGGAATTGTCCAAACTCACAGTTGTATGATATCAGACTCTTCGATTTGATAAAGCTAGTCGCTCTGTATATAAGTCTGTGTGTGTGAATTATTTTTGTGTAAAGAATCCAGTGCCGTATCAAGAGTCTCAGGCCCTTTAAAGGCAAGGTTTCACTCTTGTGACACACCTCTAAGGTCGTATCATTAGTCTCAGACTCTTTAAAGGCAGAGTTCCCACCACTGCGACCTCCTGACAGAGATTACTAGTTTCTGCCTGAGCAGTCAGCGATGAGCCTATCTAACATTCTCTCTCTCCGGAGCAGTGAACTAAAATTAAACGCCCTGCTTTCCTGTGCAGAAATAGTAAAATATACTACTATGGATTCTTCCATCTGTGTTCGTATTGTACATAACACAATATGGCATTTAATGCTTGCAGTTACTTGTTGTGCGCCTTATGTCTATGGTTGTTTAATGCTTGCAGTTACTGTTGTGCGCCTTATGTCTATGGTCATTTAATGCTTGAAGTTACTGTTGTGCGCCTTATGTCTATGGTCATTTAATGCTTGTAGTTACTTGTTGTGCACCTTATGTCTTCTTGTTGTGATCATCATGGTTGTGTCTTGTTAGTCGTCGGGTGGCGACGTAGAGTCAATTGTGTCTGTTGCTTTTTACACGCGTGCACACACCATAGAAAAAAAAAATTGCACCTGTTAAAGAGTTGTTGTCGTAAAAAGGAGGATGTTACAAGGCCACCATTTGTCGATTGGACCATGATGATGTTATCATGATGACACTCGAAATTTTATGTCATCTCTAAATTTTCAAATGAGCTAAGCCACATGAATGGTGACACTTGGTCATAAAAAGGCACAAGGAAGGATATTTCAAACTAGTATGGGTTATAATATTGGAATTCCAAATCAATTGATAGATAAGAAAATATACAACATAAAAATTTTCCTCATGTATGGTTGTCCTCCCCAATCATTATAGTGTTAAATGTAGTCGATAAAGGAAAAATATCATTGGCTCCACACACACAACCAAGAAAAAAATGTGTCTCATAATATCATTTCCATGTGTACAAAATCATTTCACGCCATCAACTACCTCAACAAGAACATGTCAAAACCTTATAATAGAAATCCCTAAGATCAGAAGAATGCAATATGCGAATAATTTAACTTCTAAATGTGAGTTACTCATATGCTAGGTGTCATAGAAGATGACCCACTTACCATGTCTCTCCCCTTAGGAGAAATCTACTAAGAATCCTGGCTACATACATCTCGAGAGAGTTTTCTACAACATGTAAATAAGAGAATGTCCCTCACTTCTCCCATCTATTCAAATTTGAAACATGTGGGACATCTCGTAGTCCATCACAAGATGGAATTGAAAAATTTGACTAATTCTCTACAAAAGATTGAGGCTGAAGATTGAAAGAGTTGGTTAATGGTGTTGTACGACATGGAGTGATGGTAGATGAGAGGAAAATCTTAGAAGTCATTTCAGTGAACCAAGGAACTAAAATTTTCAAAGTTTGAGCATGTCTAGAGCAATGGTCAAAGGTTCAATTTAGTCACCTAGAATAATACAGACAAAATCTCAATTGGACAAAGAGAACACTCCTCACATCAATATCAACAAGATAAATCTCATGGTAAAAAATACTTTTTACCTGGTAAAATCAATTGGAAAACAAGAGGGTGCTATCATGAAACTAAAGAAAATTGTATCTAGTTTCAAGAAATAGTACCAGATCAAATGAGTGGTTTTATCACAAATTAAGACATCTATAAAATGAGACAAGATTCTCATTCTAGTGTTTTCCACTTTGGGAAATTAATAGGCTATTACAACCAAATTTGTTGGATCAAAAACATCAAGCATAGAAACATTGTAAAAGTAGCAAGCACGAAGAGATTCATCCCTTGTTTTATGTTTTAGTCTATAAATTTTCTTATTTTTGTGTTTGTTTTCTTACAAATCCACCTCTCCCAATTGGCTTCTTACACCAGATCCTATTAACAAAAGATCAAGAAATAGGTTATGCGCCATATTCACTGTTACTTTGTGGTGTATAGTCATGATATAAAATTGATTTCATCTTAATAAATGACCATTTATTGTCATTTATTTATGCAGTTAACTGATATGCAGAGGGTACCTCCATGTATTTGAATGTATGAA
The DNA here is from genome assembly GCA_000966675.3 of Picea glauca. Taxonomy (NCBI): domain Eukaryota; kingdom Viridiplantae; phylum Streptophyta; class Pinopsida; order Pinales; family Pinaceae; genus Picea; species Picea glauca. The sequence goes on along the minus strand of JZKD02S0195180.1, from coordinate 237,314 downwards.
ATATGTGTAACTGATTAAGGCATGTTGTATTGATATGTATACAGAGGTTAGAGTTGTTCAATTCTTAATTACTCAACATGTTATTCATGTTTCATAAGCTACACAACTAATTCTTTGTAGTTCCTTGTACACTGATCTTGTTTTTCTTCTAATTCAACACTGCACTCACTTATAAATTCAAATTGTTTGAAAAACTTGTGGTTATATTCCTCTTTGGGTTGATATTTTTTATAATATGAGTTGATACTCATTGATGGTTGAGAGTTTTTGGAAAGAGAGAGATAAAAACTAAATAAATTTTGCATGATTTATTTTGGTGCATATATGGATTCAAAATTATCTTGAGGTTCATCCCTTGGGATGCCTCATCATCATTCCAATGATAGACTAGAATATCTCAAGAGATAACATTTGAAGTGGATTTGTTGCTGGGGAATAAAGTTTGAATACATATTTCCATGGGATACAACATTTTTAACTTTGATCCTTGATGATGAAAAAGACTTAGACATCTGGTTGTTAACATTTCACCTAGAGTCTCCACAAAACCAAAATCTGGCATCTATCATAAGATACACTAGAAGTAACCCCTGATCATATTCTGCTTCTAGTATACTTAGATCCTAAAAATATCATGACCTAGAGGAACATAAGAGAATTTGAGATCTCACCTTCTTTAGGTATCCCTAATTTATAAATATCTCATTATGTTGTATAGAGAAGTGTTGAATATATAGATCTAGTTGATATACAAGTAGATTTTCAATCTTCTTCAAAGTTTCCATCAGACCGTTGATAGATCTCTAAATCTCACATCTAGAATTGTGTCAAGAAGTAATTTCTTCTTTATGACCTTAATAATACCTCTTAATACCTTAAATGTAAAACATGTGTCGCCCACCATAGTTTTTGGCCCTCATATAGATGACAAAGAATAATCTATTGCACCTTTCTATGTAACATAGAATATTCATGACTAAATGATGCATAATTGTATCCTTCATTTTGGATCATCACATAACCTCGTGATGAAAGTATTCATGGAAAAGTTTGGATTGGATATCACCATGCCATATTACAACCTCTATTATTTTGATGCCAAAAAAGTGAATTGTGATTTGCTAATCAATGACACGGTAGTCGCCTTGCTTAGTTTCCTATCAAGAGAATTATGATGGATGTAGTGGTGTTTGATATCCCTTCTAATTATGGCATGATACTATCAATAACATGGCTATGTAAGTTGCAAGTTACTATGCGGATGGATATGAATTCTTCCACTATACTAGTATTTGGAGGTGAAAATAAAAGTTCGTACACATAAACAAAATTGTCTTATGTGGTTAATGAGAAAAACAACCCTATAAACCATCCCATTTATGTTTTTGATGAATATATTTCATGTTGAATCATTTTAGTAAATCAAGAATATAAGTAATCTCAAACACTTGCATACCCTCTGGTAAGTTTTGTTAAAGAGGTAGATGCTATGTGGAAAATGTTTTCGCATGGGGAATATTCAAAAGGAGGGGTGGGAGCTAGTGTAGTACTCATTTCTCATAGCAAAAGATAATTACATTTTTTATATAAACTAGATTTTTAAGCCACCAATAATGTAGTTGAATATGAGGACTTGATTCTAGGGTTGGAGGAAACAAGAAAAGTGAAAATTACCAAGATGGTGGCATTTGGAGATTCAAAGCTAGTGTTGTAGAAATTTCAAGGTTTATATAAGATAAGGGTCATACAATGAGGGAATATAGAAATAAGGTATGGGACACGATTGATAATTTTTATGAAGCTTTCAATATTTCTTCTATCCAAGAGAATTTAACCAACATATTAATTCCTTAGTAGTAGAAACCAATATTTTTAAACCACTAGCTATTCCCCAAGTGAAATATGAAATCGAGCTGAGGTATAGACCATCCACCCATGAAGACATCAAGTATTTGAAAGTTTTTGAAGATGACCAACAAATAAAAAATTTAACAGAGGTAATAAATGAGTTTCAAAATACTCACATTGATTCAGATGATTAGGAAGAAACTAAAAAAAAATTGGGGGGAGAAACTGGAGTCACTCCTAAATTCAGTGATTACATGGTTGAACATAATGTACTCTGGCTCAAGAATAATTTTATTCCAAAAGATATCATGCCTCTTGAGTAGTTATTTTATAGAAATGATGTACCTATGAAGCAACAATCCTTCACAAATATGAAAAAACCAAATATTGTAACATAGGGACAAAAAAGGAGCCCAAATACATAAATTTATCCACAAACATTCATGTTGAATGTAATATTAAAATACCTGCAATTGTTCAAAGAATAAATGGATGTTTTTTCGTGGAAGTACAAGGACTTAAATACTTATGATACCAACATCATACAACATATAATACCCCTCAAGCCTAGTACTAAACCTTTCAGGAGGAAACTAAGTCAATTTAAGCCTCTCTTTTTCCTAATATTGAGAAGCAAGTAAGAAAACTACTAGATGGTGATATTATAATTCCCCTCAGGTATTTTGAATGGGTATAAAATTTGGTCCCAATCAGGAAAAAGTGTGGAGAAATAAGGTTGTGTATGGATTTAAGGAACCTAAATAAATGATCACTGAAGGATAAATACCCTATACCTAATATGGATCACATACTATAGAAATTAGTGGGGGAAAACAAAATCTTCATGATGCATGGTTTCTTAGGATACAACAAAGATGCAATGCATATAGAAAATAGGGAAAATATAAGGTTTACAACTCCATTGGGAAATTTCATGTATGATAATATTACTTTTGGTTTGATAAATGCGCGAGCCACATTTCAAAGAGATAACGATATAGTTATTGTGGGAGATAAAGATATATTCATTGTTATATACCTTGATGACATGTCTATATTCTCAAATACATATGAAGATCACATTAATCATTTAAGAAATACTTTTATGAAGTGTATAAAATTTGGTATGTCTTTGAACCCTAAGAAGTCTTAGTTTTCTATGAAAGAAGGAAATCTCTTGGACCATATAGTATCCAAGGAAGGGGAAATGATAGATTCATAAAAGGTGGAGGAAATTAAAGAAATTCCCTTATGTAGGAAGAAGAAATAAATACAATCCTTCATGGGAAGGATAAATTTTATGATAAGGTTTGTCCCAAATTTTATTGACATGGTAAAGCATATAATTGACAAGTTGAATAAAGATAATGAAGTGAAATGTACTACCGAAGTTAAAAATTCCTTTCAACGGATCAAATAGGAATTGGGAGAGCTTGTTTTGGTCAACTAAGATTATGATAAGGAGTTATTCATTTTCTCTTTTACCTCAGAAAATACCATAGTTGTTATGTTGTTGCATAAAAATGAAGAAAATAAACAACATTCCATAGCCTCCTTTAGTATATCCTTAAGAGATGTTGAACTTAGATATAGCATCCTAGAGGAACAAGCATATGCCATGGTCAAGATATTGAGATAATTCAAATATTATATATTGCGCTCTTAATATATTGGCTTATGTACCTACCAACACTATAAAGGACATCCTCACATAGCTTGACAATGAAGGGAGAAGGGATAAATGTATTTCCAAACTTCAGGAGTATGATGTAGAGATCAAACCTAAAATATTGATAAAATGAATAAGACCTGCCAAACTCCTAGATGAATCTAATCGTAGGGCTCTACACATAAATTCATTGTCAACATGAATCATGGAAACAAATCCTAAAAGGGATGAAACACAAGAACCATGTTTGGATATAATCTCTAAATTTTATCAATATGATTGGTATAAAGATGTAATTTTTTACCTACAGAACACAAGTTTCCCATCAACATGGGACAAAGATAAGGATGTATATATTAAACTCAAGGTTGTGCAGTACTTTAGTTTGGTAGAAAATGTGTTTTGGAATGATCCAAGAGAAATTTTGTTAAATTTCCTCACTAAAGAATAAATTAAAATAATTTTCAATGAGTTTCACAAGGGAGTATCTGGGGGTCATCATGCTTGGAGACCCACTACATTGAATATCCTCAAGGATGGATATTACTAGCCCTCATTGTTTTTTTATTTCAATTGTATGGTTAGAGAATGAATATAATGCCATATGTTTTTAGGGAATAAAATTTTGTAGCCTATCCCACTAAGACCTATCAAAGAAGAGACACCCTTTAAACAATGGGTATTGGATTTCATTAGTGAAATCAATCCAAATTCAAGTGGGAAACATAAATGAATTCTAACAGCCACAAATTATTTCACCATGTGGGTAGAGGAAATAGACACAATAAGAACAAAAAACACAAACATCATGAATTTCCTCTAGGATAACATCTTAGTTATATTTGGATTCTCAATAAAGGTCATCACTGATAATCCCCAAGCCTTCAATTATTCCAAGTTCATCCAATTTTTCCATAACTATAACATAGATATTGTAAACTCTACTTCTTACTATTTTAACACCCTATTTTCCCCCATGAATGTAACTATGCTTAAGACTTCATATGATCATGTTTATGAATCTTGTAATCATATTTTGATTAATGAAAAAACCAAAAAACTAACTCATGAGGGAAAATCCTTGAAATCACTAGCCATGATATCACATGTGGAGTTGATGAAGTGGATTGGTGAGGTGGAGTTGAGATGTTTAAGTGAGGAAAATAGGAATCTTGCTCAAAAATCTAACCTATATTGTAAAACATGAACACACACATATTGGCGTACTTAAACTTTCACGGAGCCACATTACCATTTTTGGAAGATAGGATTGGTGGTTGAGGTAGTTAATAATGTTGAAAATCCTCATATCTTGAAGAGGAAAGGGTCAATTGGAAATCTAATAGAAGTATGTGTTGATGTTACGGTAGTTGTGAGAGGTATTAAAATTTAACCTCCATGTGTAACCTATGACTAGAATAAAATGTTCCAGAAGCTATAGAAACCCTAAAGAGATGTGTAGAAAACCTAGAGAACATGTTGGCTCAAAAAAAGAATTAATATTTAAGTATTTTCCTCTAAAACAAGAAGTCGGTTTGGACAGGTGACAAAGAGAACTATAAATAGAGGGAACTTGAGCTCGTTTGGTAATTCACTCACTCCCAACTTAGACAAGTTAAGTGGCACACTAGTTTGGAGGAGGCAAACAGTTGCAAATACTACAACTAGGTTTTTGGTCTTAGTTTATGGTTTGTGGACTCTCTGTTTGGTGCACTATTATTGGAGAGAGAGAGATACACTATCTGCTGGTTATATGGTGGGTCTGGTATTGCTTCCGAAATTATTCTATCTATCAAGGTTACGATGCTTGGGGGTGCTTGCTTGGCTATGGTTGGGTGACTGCAATATCCTCAAATTTTAGAATATTAAATTCTAAGTGAACTTTGAAATAAATTTCCACTTTTGGAAAATTTGGATTTTGAAATTATTTTCCATTTATGGCAAATTTGAATTTGGAATTTTTATTGTTGCAATTAATTATTTGACGATTGTTGGGAAAAAATTTGATTTGAGCAACTAACCTCTTTTATTTGACACATGTGAAAGAAAAACTTTGAATAAATTAAATGCTGGAAGAAAAATGGAACAACTAGGTTAAAAATAGCTAACCATGACTCCATGAGTGGGGAACATATTTGAGTTACCTCAAGGCTGATTTTTGCAAGTGGAAAACGTGGAATTTGACCACTAGCAACCCCTAAAAATCAGGGATTTGTAAAGTTGTGAATTTCCCAAGGAGGGAAGCTAAGACCTAGGCACAGGAGTGCATATAAAAACAACATATGAGAGGAGGCAAGACGCTACTTAGTATGTTGGGAAAAGAAACTATTTTGCTGTTATGAGCATTGTTTGTGGGAGGAAAAGGATTTTCTGGGAAATTATTTGTTGTTAGGAGAATTGTTAGTGTGAGGCAAAGGAATTTCTGATCTATGGATGGTGACTATAGCTAAGGAGGATCATTCAATTTTCCCTTATGGACTCATGGTCAGTCTACGAGGTGAACATGGAAAGTGAACTTGGTTGTTCTTTTATATGGTTGGGTGGAACATGGTTGTTTCATTTGTATTCTAGCATCAGGTTTTAGATATGTATCTGGGCTTGCATTCCTTGTCAATGTTATGTTTATGATTTTTATCTGTTAGAAATATGATGGCTTAGTATAGTTAAGGGATACTAAATATATTATTTATTTGAAATATATTTCTTATTGACTCTGTATACATAAATGAAATCCATTCGTAAGGGACTGTATGGGCATGTTTTCCTATAACTTATCATAGTTAAATAATATTGGGATTATTTGTTGTTTGAGATGTGATGGTGGTATATATATATTGATTTTCCATTTAAATTTGTACATTCACAATTACCACAGAGAATAAATAGAACGAATAATATTATGAATATAGTCTTCATTACCACATAAATATAGTGATGAATTGAAAGTATCTTGCAAAAGAAACCATTGTATTCAATTGATCATTGTTCACTTATTACAATTGGAGTACCATAGGCCAAAACTCCAAAACCTATTATTGTAAAAAAAGCTCTAATAAAGTATACACAAAATTTTGTATGTAACCAAAGTTAATGCGTGCATCAATCAGTCAAGGAATGACATGGAACTTAAATACCTTTCGAGGAAAGATGCTTCCTTCATCTGATTTCGACAACTTGCACAACCTGCGAAGGAAGTAAAATGAGGGTTTAGTAACCATGGGTTTGGAACCACAAGGTTTGAAGTTGGGTCGTAAGATCTGCATAGTAGAAGGACTAACATTTCTTCCAGCCATCAGATCTACAAAGAGATGCATGAGGGTTATCCTAGAAGTCCTTCGGACTTCGCGAATTCAGTGAAGCTACATATTAAGAAGTAGAAGAAGGGTCGAATCTCAAAGTGACATGGCATGATCACATCACCTAGGATGACGTAGACTTCCTTATTCCTACCACGTGTCAGTTAGAATGAAACTTTGAATACCCTGTTAAGACGAAAAGTAACCTGACATGTGGGGCCACATTTCACCACCTTATTTGAAGACAATTGTACTATGTGGACCATGGAAGGTTAATAAGTTTGGGAGTTCAACATTCGAAAGATTTGACGGGTGAAAGTGTAAAATCATCTGATGTCCCGAAGTGACGTGGCTTACTGATGTCACTCGAAGTGACATGGACACATGGGACATGTGCCCCATGTCATTGATTTAAGAACCTTTGTAAGTTAGAAATGAAATTAGAATGTGACCTATGTCACCCGCCTAATTGGGCCGCATGTTGGCTTCGTGTGTCTTGCCACATGGCACTCCAGGTGGTGGCACAAGGTAGTTAAACTTGGAGAAGAATTTATCTAGATCATGGCTACATTATCACGATCTATCAAGATCGATGGCAGGGAGGCATTGCGAAGATCGAAGTTGCATGACATATAATTTTGTAGGGAAGTCCCGCGATCCATACCATAGTTTCCCAGAAGGGGTATGTGTTAGCGTGGGCACAATTGCAGAACGATTGATGGGTTACTTCAAACCACAAACCCATGTCCCCACAATTTGAAAAGTACTAAATTTGATGGGACATTGTCAGTATTTATTAGTTGAAGCATAGATACCATGGGCCCTAGTGGACACATAGCGTCAATCCCAAGGTTCAGAGACTTGGTACTCTTGAGGAATTGTATGGCAGTTTTGTTGAGTCAAGAACTCTCGAAGTCCGGAGTTATTCTTGATGATTGATTTGGAGAAGGTACGTGGAAACTGATACCATGGTACAGAGACTGAGTGCTCGAGAAGGTTAAAGAGTATGTATAACCCAGAAATTTTGAAGCCTGGAGTTCCGTTATAAATCCCAACTGTCGGTTGTTAAGTAAATCATGGACCATTGATCCACCCTACTTTGCAAAGTTCTCTAATTCGGTGTTTGGGAGAAATAAGGCATGAAGTAGAAAGAGATTCTAAACATAAATTTCCAGAGCCTTGAATCTCTAAAGGCTCCAGATAAGAACCTATCCGATAGCATCGGGTCACAGCCCATGGTCACATGCATTTAAGGAATGAATAAAAAGCGCTAGTACCCAAAAATTGTTTTAAACAAGGGAAATTGGGTTAGGAAGGAATCCCGTACGTTTCATCTGGTTTTGAACCACTTTATTGTTGAGTCATGTGTTACCAGTCGGGTAGGGTTACTAACAATATCATTATGGTATATGTTCACTACACTATGCTAAGGTCATACAGTGTTATGGTTTCCATATAATAGTCTATACGTTAAACGATATGTATATCATTGGGGATAGTGTTAGTGTTATGATATCCATATGATAGTTTATATCATAAATGATGTATATATTGTTATGGATATTATTATTGCGATGGTATCCATGTGATAAACTATATGATAAATGATATATATTGTTAGGGTTGGATTTATGGATATACTATGTGAGAGTCTATAGTGTATAGTATACATTGCTTATGGGAGATAATAGAATTCTATAGAATTGGATGATATATGATTAAGAATAGTCTATTACGTGCTATATTATGAACAACATGTCTTGACATAGACATGATGGTTATTGTAAGGACTATGACAGTCCTGGTCACATTTTTCTTCAATATAAATAAGTGTATAATTATAATCCAATAATGACGGTAAATCTGCTATGCATACAATAAAGGAATATCGATATGTTTAATGGATTATCTTTGTGTCACAATCAATGTTGGTGAGTCAAGAAACTTTAATGTTCCCTAATAATTTTTTTTATTTGGGAAATTTGGGGTACATTATATATGGTATCAGATCTTAAGGTTACAACACTTGGACCTCAGGGCAAGGCAAAAATTATTTTAATTTTTTATTTTATGTTGAAGAAAAAAAAACAAAACTAACAAATATGTTGATTGTTACAAATAGAAAATGTTTTGGTCTGTTGTGATAATGGAAGAATAGAATGAAGAAGAAATTAGACCTGGAGAGAATCCTAATCAAGGACTTTCTAAAGAGACAGGGCATAACATCGAAGGAAGTTCAGCCACCCAAGTTTTGGAAACAATGAAGAACCTCATCGTAGAATTACAAGTTTTTAAAGCAGATAACGAAAAAATGAAAAAGGCACAGGAAGAACAATTAGAAATAACTGAAGCAGTATAGTAACAAAGAATATCCCAAAGGACAAAGACAAGGAGGAAGAATTCAGAAAAAGTTCCTCTAAAAACTCTGGTCATGAAACAAAAAATGAGAATAGTTCTTCCGAAGACACACCCATGACAGGAAACAAAATAGCTGCAGTAAGAAAAAGAAAATAGGTAGATCACCTGGAAGGTTAATTCGTGAAAACAAAACTGTCCACCTTTTATGGAGAATCAAGGATGTGTGAAGAGGTTGAAGCATGGCTGCTAGATATAAATAAATACTTCCAGATTTACAATTACTCTAGTAATATGAAAGTCATAATGGCCATTTACAACTTGAAGGGAAAAGAAAGTAGCTGGTGGAAAGACTTGAAATTGGCTACAGGATTGAAAGAGAAACAAATGGAATAGTCATATTTTAAGAAATATTTCAAGAACCAATATTTGTCACAAATCTATTACGAAAGAAAGACTAAGGAATTCTACGAGCTAAGACTCAGACAAATGACCATGAATAATCTGATATATAAATTTATATAACTATTGAGATTTGTACCATACATCAAGGAAGATAAAGTAAATATAAAATGATTCTTAGGCTGTCTACCATAGTCATACAAAGACACAATTGAATTTGACAATCCCAAGTCTTTAAATGAAGTGTTTGGAAAGGCTCAGATGTTCTATGATCAGTACAAACATAGGTCTGAAATTTCCAAGGCATCGAAGGACAAGAAACAAGACATAATGAATCAGCGAATAAAAGGGTTCCAACCAACCCCTTTCCGTAACATGGAAAAAAGTTTCCAAAAGAAGAACTATCATTCAAACACCCAGAGTGCTCAAGGGTGAGGTAGACCAATTAACTTGTGAGTCAAGAAAGTTGGGGAAAACTCTAGAAAACCATTGAAGTGTTGGGAGTGTGGACAACCTCACTTGAGGAGAAATTGTCCACACTTAATCTCCATGGGAATAAATTCATTCTATAACCTGCAAGAAGATTTGACAGTAGGAGATATGGACTGAAGGATGAAAAAAAATAATGTAGTTGTGGATGGCAGACAAGTTGATCATCAATCCACTACCATGGAGGTTGAAGGTAAAATTCATGATAACCACATTTTCATATTAATTGACCCAGGAGCTAGTCTGGGTTATGTTACACAGCATAGACGGTCAAAGTAGAAAGTTAGATATGAACATTTTACCTTTAGGATATTGCAATTTAATCATTGGAATGGACTAGTTAGAGAAACATAAAGTAATATTAAACTTTTATGAAAATTCACTTATTGACAGAGACAAAACCAACAAAGTTAGGATGATACAAGGGATCAAAAAAACAGTTTTGGTTAGGAAGATATCAACCATGCAGTTTAAGAAATGTATGAACAAATGTTGCCAAGTTTATGATGTTCAGGTAACTAATCTGTTAGAAAAGGAAAACAAACCTGGTCTAGAAGACTATGCATTCCTACATGGGTTTGGAGATGTATTTGTGGATGAAATACTAGAACTACCTCCAAGAAGAGAGATAGATTTATCTATTGATATACTACCTGGATCTACCCCGATATCTAAGGTACCTTATAGAATGAGTCTACTCGAATTAACGAAACTGAAAATTCAGTTGCAAGAACTGTTAGATAAAGAATATATCAAACCAAGTGTCTCACCTTGGGGAGAACCAGTTCTCTTCGCTAAAATGAAAGATGGTACCTTGAGACTGTGCATTGACTATCAAAAAATAAATAATATGATGATCAATAATAAGTATCATTTACCCGAAATTAACGATCTGTTTGACAAATATGGAGGAGAAAGGATCTTCTTTAAGTTAGATTTAAGGTCTGGTTATCACCAATTCATCATAAAAGATGAAGACATAAATAAAACATCATTTAGAATACGTTACGAACACTGAATTTTTTGTAATCCCGTTTGGTCTTACTAATGCACCAACAACCTTTATGTGTTTGATGAATAGTATATTCAATTAATATCTGGATAAATTTGTATTGGTGTTTATTGATGATATTTTAGTTTACTCAAAATTAGAATAAGACCATGAATAACATATAAAAATAGTATTGCAGACCTTAATGAAACACAAGTTGTATCTCAAGTTTGATAAGTGCGACTTCTACCAAAGAAAGATACAATACCTAGGATACATGATATCTGAAGAGGGTATTGCAGTTGATCCAATAAAGATAAAATCCATTATAGAATGGCCTATGCCTAAGGATGCAGCAGACATAATATCTGTAACATCCTAAAAAATAAACTACTTTTAAGTCTTAAATTGCTTAGGAAATTATTTCCATTTTTGGTAAATTCAAAATAGGAAAATTATTGCCATTTATGGCAATTTCAAATTTCGAATTTAATTAATTGTAATTGATGATTATGACTATTGGGAAGAGATCTAATTTGACCCAAATAACTATTTGACTATGAAACTTGTATGAAACAAAATATTATATATTTATTGTTGATGGACAAATGGAACAAGCAGGTTAAAATCAACTGACCATGACTCCATGAGAGGGGAACATGTTGGGAATACCTCAGGGATGAATGTGACAAGTGGAAAATCAAGAATTTGGCCATTGGCAACCAATGAAAATTAGGGATTTGGAAAGCTACGAAAACTCCCAAGGGGGAAAAGACCTAGACTTCCTTATTCCTACCACGTGTCAGTTAGAATGGAACTTTGAATATCCTGTTAAGCTGAAAAGTAACCTGACATGTGGGGCCACGTTTCACCAGCTTATTTGATGAAAATTGTACTATGTGGACCATGGAAGGTTAATAAGTTCGGGAGTTCAACATTCAAAATATTTGACGGGTGAAAGTGTAAAATCATCCGATGTCCCGAAGTGACATGGCTTTTTGATGTCACTCGAAGTGACATGGACACACGGGATGTGTGCCCCGTGTCATTGATTTAAGAACCATTGTAAGTTAGAAATGAAATTAGAATGTGACCTATGTCACCCGCCTAATTGGGCCACATGTCGGCTTCATCTGTCTTTCCACGTGGCACTCCAGGTGGTGGCACAAGATAGTTAAACTTAGAGAAGAATTTAGCTAGATAGGGGCTACATTATCACTATCTATCAAGATCGTTGGATGGGAGGCACTGCGAAGATCAAAGTTGCACGACAGATAATTCTATAGGGAAGTATCACAATCTATACCATAGTTTCCCAGAAGGGGTATGTGTCAGTGTGGGCACAATTGCAGAACGATTGACGGGTTACATCAAACCACCAACCCATGTCCCCACAATTTGAAAAGTACTAAATTTGATGGGACATTGTCAGTATTTATTAGTTGAAGCATAGAGACCATGGTCCCTAGTGGACACGTGGTGTCAATCCCAAGGTTCAGAGACTTGGTACTCTTGAGGAATTGTATGGCAGTTTTGTTGAGTCGAGAACTCTCGAAGTCCAGATTTATTCTTGACCGTTGATTTGGAGAAGGTACGTGGAAACTGATACCATGGTCCGGAGACTGAGTGCTCCAGAAGGTTAAAGAGTATGGATAACCCAGAAATTTTGAAGCCTGGAGTTCCGTAATAAATCCCAACTGTCGGTTGTTAAGGAAGTCTTGGACCATTGATCCACCCTACTTTGTAAAGTTATCCAATTCGGTGTTCGGGAGAAATAAGGCATGAAGTCGAAAGAGCTTCTGAAGCTAAAGTTCCATAGCCCCAAATCTCTGAAGGCTCGAGATAAGAACCTATCTGATAGCATCGGGTCACAACCCATGGTCACATGCATTTAAGGAATGAAGAAAAAGTGCTAGTACCCAAAAACTGTTTTAAACAAGGGAAAATGGGTTAGGAAGGAAGCTCGTGGGTTTCATCTGGTTTTGAACCAGTTTATTGTTGAGTCACGTGTTGCCAGTCGGGTAGGGTTACTAACAATATGGTTATGGTATATGTTCAATAAACTATGCTAAGGTCATACGGTGTTATGGTTTCCATATAATAGTTTATACGTTAAACGATATGTATATTGTTGGGGATAGTGTTAGTGTTATGATATCCATATGATAGTTTATATCGTAAATGACGTATATATTGTTACGGATAGTATTATTGTGATGGTATCCATATGATAAACTATATGATAAATGATATATATTGTTAGGGTTGGATTTATGGATATATTATGTGATAGTCTATAGTGTATAGTATACATTGCTTATGGGAGCTAATAGAATTCTATAGAATTGGACAATATATGATTAAGAATAGTCTATTACGTGCTATATTATGAACAACATGTCTTGACATAGACATGATGGTTATTGTAAGGACTATGACAGTCCTGGTCACATTTTTCTTCAATATAATTAAGTGTATAATTATAATCCAATAATGACGGTAAATCTGGTATGCATACAATAAAGGAATAACGATATGTTCAATGGATTATCTTTGTGTCACAATCAATGTTGGCAAGTCAAGAAACTTTAATGTTCCCTAATAATTTTTTTTTTTTTTTTATTTGGGAAATTTGGGGTACATTATATATGTTTTTAGATCTTAAGGTTACAACACTTGGACCTCAGGGGAAGGCCAAAATTATTTTAATTTTTTATTTTCTGTTGAAGAAAAAAAAAAAAATTAACAAATATGTTGATTGTTACAAATAGAAAGATTGTTGATCTGTTGTGATAATGGCAGAATAGAATGAAGAAGAAATAAGACCTGAAGAGAATCCTAATCAAGGAATTCCTAAAGAGCCAGGGCTTAACATCGAAGGAAGTTCATCCACCCAGGTTTTGGAAACAATGAAGAACCTCATCGTGGAATTACAAGTTTTTAAAGCAGATAACGAAAAAATGAAAAAGGCACAGGAAGAACAATTAGAAATAAATGAAGCAGTATAGTAACAAAGAAGATCCCAAAGGACAATGACAAGGAGGAAGAATTCAACAAAAGGTCCTCTAAAAACTTTGGTCATGAAAAAAAAAATGAGAATAGTTCTTCCGAAGACAAACCCATGACAGGAAACAAAATAAGTACAGTAAGAAAAAGAAAACAGGTAGATCACCTAGAAGGTTAATTCGTGAAAACAAAACTGTACACCTTTTATGGAGAATCAAGGATGTGTGAAGATGTTGAAGCATGGCTGCCAGATATAAAGAAATACTTCCAAATTTACAATTACTCTAGTAATATGAAAGTCATAATGGCCATTTAAAACTTGAAGGGAAAAACAAGTATCTTTTGGAAAGACTTGAAATTGGCTACAGGATTGAAAGAGAAACAAATGGAATGGTCATATTTTAAGAAATATTTCAAGAAGAAATATTTGTCACAAATCTATTACGAAAGAAAGACTAAGGAATTCTACGAGATAAGACTTGGACAAATGACCATGAACAATCTGATATATAAATTTATATAACTATTGAGATTTGTACCATACATCAAGGAAGACAAAGTAAATATAAAACGATTCTTAGGTTGTCTACCACAGTCATACAAAGAAAGAATTGAATTTGACAATCCCAATTCTTTAAATGAAGTGTTTCGAAAGGCTCAGATGTTCTATGATCAATACAAACATAGGTCTGAAATTTCCAAGGCATTGAAGGACAAGAAACAAGACATAATGAATCAGCGAACGAAAGGGTTCCAACCAACCCCTTTTCGTAACATGGAAAAAAGTTTCCAAAAGAAGAACTATCACTCAAACACCCAGAGTGCTCAAGGGTGAGGTAGACCAATTAACTTGGGAGTCAAGAAAGTTGGGGACAACCCCGGAGAACCATTGAAGTGTTGGGAGTGTGGACAACCTCACTTGAGGAGAAATTGTCCACGCTTAATATCCACGGGAATAACTTCATTCCATAACCTGCAAGAAGATTTGACAGTAGGAGATATGGACAGAAGCATGAAAAAAAATAAAGTAGTTCTGGATGGAAGACAAGTTGATCATCAATCCACTACCATGGAGATTGAAGGTAAAATTCATGATAACCACATTTTCATATTAATTGACACAGGAGCTAGTCTAGGTTATGTTACTCATCATAGACGGTCAAAGTAGAAAGTTAGATATGAACATTTTACCTTTATGATCTTACGATTTAATCATTGGAATGGACTAGTTAGAGAAACATAAAGTAATATTAAACTTTTACGAAGATTCACTTATTGACAGAGACAAAAACAACAAAGTTAGGATTATACAAGGGACCAAAAAAGCAGTTTTGGTTAGGAAGATATCAACCATGCAGTTTAAGAAATGTATGAACAAATGTTGCCAAGTTTATGATGTTCAGGTAACTAATCTGTTAGAAAAGGAAACCAAACCTAGTCTAGAAGACTATGCATTCCTACATGGGTTTGGAGATGTATTTGTGGACGAAATACTGGAACTACCTCCAAGAAGAGAGATAGATTTCTCTATTGATATACTACCTATATCTACCCTGATATCTGAGGTACCTTATAGAATGAGTCTACTCGAATTAATGGAACTAAAAATTCAGTTGCAAGAACTGTTAGATAAAGAATACATCAAACCAAGTGTCTCACCTTGGGGAGCACCAGTTCTCTTCGTTAAAAAGAAAGATGGGACCTTGAGACTGTGCATTGACTATCAAAAACTAAATAATATTATGATCAATAATAAGTATCATTTACCCGGAATTAACGACCTGTTTGACAAAGCTAGAGGAGCAAGGATCTTCTCTAAGTTAGATTTAAGGTCTGGTTATCACCAAGTCAGAATAAAAGATGAAGACATAAATAAAACATCATTTAGAATATGTTACTAACACTATGAGTTTTTTGTAATCTCGTTTGGTCTTACTAATGCACCAACAACCTTTATGTGTTTGATGAATAGTATATTCAATTAATATCTGGATAAATTTGTATTGGTGTTTATCAATGATATTTTAGTTTACTCAAAATTAGAATAAGACCATGAAGAACATCTGAAAATAGTATTGCAGACCTTAATGAAACACAAGTTGTATTTGAAGTTTGATAAGTGCAACTTCTACCAAAGAAAGATACAATACCTAGGACACATGATATCTGAAGAGCGTATTGCAGTTGATCTGAAAAAGATAAAATCCATTATAGAATGGCCTATCTCTAAGGATGTAGCAGACATAATATCTGTAACATCCTAAAAAATAAACTACTTTTAAGTATTAAATTGCTTAGAAAATTATTTCCATTTTTGGTAAATTCAAAATAGGAAAATTATTGTCTTTTATGGCAATTTTGAATTTCGAATTTAATTAATTGTATTTGATGATTATGAATGTTGGGTAGAGATCTAATTTGACCCAAATAACTATTTGACTATGAAACTTGTATGAAACAAAATATTATATATTTATTGTTGATGGACAAATGGAACAAGCAGGTTAAAATCAACTGACCATGACTCCATGAGAGGGGAACATGTTGGGAATACCTCAGGGATGAATGTGACAAGTGGAAAATAAAAAATTTGTCCATTGGCAACCCATGAAAATCAGGGATTTGGAAAGCTGCAAAAACTCCCAAGGGGGAAAAGACCTAGGATGCTGCCTAGTATGTTGGGGGAAATAAATGATATCTTTTTGTTATGAACACTACTTGGTAAGTATGAGGTAAGGAAAAGTTTCTGAAACTAAAGGACTATTGCTGAGGAGGAGTCATAAATTCAGCCTCATGGATTCATGGCCAGGCTAGGGGGTGAATGAGACAACTAAATTGGTTTTTCTATTCTAAGGTTGGGAGGAACTTGGTTGTTCCATTTGTTGTTCAAAAATTGTTCATATATGTTTATCTATTCCTTATCCGATTAAATATTATTGAATTATTGGCTACTAGATGAATCTGTGTTAAATAGGATATGATTTCGAACACTGTGATAGAAAATCCCTACCAGATAGGTGATTCATTTACATCTAGATATTCAATTTGAATTTAAACTGTAGACTGTGCAAACACTAAAGGAGATTTTGAAAGTAAAACTGAGATCTATATATATTTATATATGTACAATCATAAATCTGTAGGACATCCTTTTAATTCTAGACGAATCATCCTATTGATTTATTACTGTTGGAATGAAGTAAATATAGTATAATTCTTACAGTTTTACTGTATCTTATTAGTAAGAAAATTCTGGAAATAAACTTGAGAGATTAGAATTATACATACATATTTTATTATAGACCAAATACATAGGCAGAAATAAAGGGATATGACGATTAGACTGTTTTAATGTAAATGAAAACAAATAGTTCAGATAGTCATAAATAAAGTTCTGAAATGAAAATGAATAGTTCAAATAGTCACAAAACAAAGTTCTCAGAATGAAAATGAATAGTTCAGACAATCACAAATGAAGTTCTGGAAATAAACGATACAATAGTAAACTAAAGGAAGTGAAGAGTATAGACCTACTGCAGTAATAATATAAAAATGAAAAGTTATAGGAATAAACAAAGGAATCGTTCAAATTTCACTACAAAATCCAAAGCAAACTCGGAAAGGGTACAAGATAGAAATACTGTTCACCGATATGTGTTGTTATTCACTCCAGAAATAATGGTATAACATATCTATTATTCTGAAAGAAGGGACTCTTTGAGTTTCCATCTAAGTCGACTCTACAATTATGAACAACAATATATTCCTTCTCATATCACCCTATTACATAGTAACAAATTTTTAGTCCCTATGTCTTCCTTTAAACTGAAAATACATAGATAGTGAATTGACCATCTTTATGAACCTGATTAATCTCACCCTTGATGGTTGTATTTTAGATCAGAATCGTTTCATTTCTTAGAAATCTAGAACATTCACTTAAGAGCGGTAACATGGAACCCGAGTACCTTTCTTGGACATGACATTGTTTTGTTCCATCACAGCGACCTCATAAGCTTGCAAGAAAGATGAGATGATCTTTTCTTAGTGTCAAATAGAATCCAACATCACTTGAACTTTTAGAGATAAAATCCTATAAGACAATGAATGTATCATTTTATAGAGTAATACTTATCTTTAATTGTCACAGGAATGCTCCCAGTCACAGTCGCGATCCGTCAACGGGTCGAAAGGGGAGGAGTGAGCTTGAACGGCTTGATGGGTACCCTCGCAAAAAAACTGGGCCCCAATATTGGATTGGCTACCATATTTTTTTTATTAAAACAAAACCTTTTCAGGAATTTAAACAAATAAACAACAATAACATTATAAATCCAAACTGCAAGGGTCGCGTGGTATGTGTACACTAAATGCATGAATCAAGTCAGGGTATCAATTTAAATAATTCTTGTCAAAAAGAATGCATTGCCCAAACTATAAATACATAGTTTAAATTATATGTTGAATAGGTTTATCAAAGTCTAAACATAAATTGATTATCTATGCTGAAGGGAATCCAATGCTCCAAGATTAAATAAAGAGTTAATATCTTCTTGAATATCAGACTTTGAATGTTAACTTCCACACACATATAACGATATTATCATAATGAAAGTTGTAACCCTAAATTTAATCATGGACTCAAATAATACCTTGCTGCAGGGTTCTTCTTAACGTATCATTCGGTACACAAAATTCCCATTGATATATTTATATAGATCTATACCAAATGGGAAATAAAAAAATATTTTAAAGAGAAAACTACAATTGTAAGAGTCATCTAGTGGTTTGAGAGAGCATACAAAATGGTTGACTCCCAAGTAAAAGACCAAGTCTAACAGTACCCAACAGAAGCAAGGAAATGTTATAAACTCTTATCGAAAGGAAATTTGGTGTCATCCGAACAGAGTATAGCATGCGACACACAATGTGGTCTTTACCCCTAAACCATCTTTCTGGACTAAAAACTCCCATGTGGTCTCATAGAGACCCAATACCATGTCACAGAGCATAAAAAAAAAAGAAACCCTATGAGTAAATTTCATATGCATTAATCCTGAAAAATGTATGTGCAAGAATCGTTGAAGTCGGAGACCAAAAGGCGGAGCACCGAGAATTTTTCATAAGGGTTTTAAAACAAATCGATGGAGAAGTATCCTTACTAGTTTAAGGAGGGACACCTGTTAGCATTCCAGTTATCTGTTCTTATTTTCTCCAGGATGAATCTTCTCCATAATGTATACACCAGATCGACTCTTCATAGTCATCCTGGAAAGGTTAAGGAGATAATAAACCTAGCTAAACCCTTCTGGAAGATAAGAAAGGGAACAATTAATGAACCCGTATCATGCCATGTGAGGTGGCCTACTCTACACCGGACATGAAGGCCAGGTGACAAACCTCAGAAGAGACCCTGCACAGACCTCCTTTAAGTAAATGGAAGGAGGATTCAATGCGACCCTAATAGTCCCACCTTTGTTTCTCATGACGAGTTAATGGGAAGGAGGGAGAGGTTTTAGAACCTTAAATTGTAACTAACGAAGTTAATCCCTCCTTCTAGTTAGAGTGTAACAATGAGTCAAATTATCATTACACATCTCGTAAGGAAGGATGTTACCCTTAGACTCTGATGAGATATGACCAACTCATTTAACGTTAAAGTGGACCAAGAGATAAACTCGTCCAATCTTCGTTTGTTGGCCAAACCAAGACTAAAAATCCAAAAAACACATCTACTTTAAGACTGTGTCTTGTGTCACGAGAATGATATGCAGTCTAGGATTCCTTTATTACATGTGACATGATATATTTTATTTACACATTAATACTATCCAGAAAAGAAACATGAAGGTTGTTGAGATCTTGGAAAGTTACCCAACTTAAATACTCATACCCTAGAAATATAACTTATGAAAGGATTTAATAGTATTAAGCATGATACATTTAAATGTATGTAAACACACATATAGAGAGTTAATAATTAGGAGATTATATATACATAGATGGAGATGTACCTATATATATATATATATATATATATATATATATATACTAGAATGTATGTTGCAAGGAGTAAGGATTTGTTTTGGGATACTGCTAACACTTCCCATTGATGATAGAAATATCAAGGAATTCGAAAGGGCTAGGATTGATAAGGTTACCACTAGATATACATATGACTACTATGTAACACGAGTAACTTTAGGAATTATAAACAAGGTAGGAAACATAATCCAGGGAGATTTGAATAGAGATAACGTCTGCACTTTGAAATTATCCTTACATCCTTTGAATATGTTATTTGTAAAGAAAGAGAATTAATGTCCCTAATAAAAAAAAATTATTTTGGTAATTTTGGGGATCATTACAAGATCATTCATGGGAATTACCGATTATTACCGAAGATTTATCGAACGATTTTCTAAGATCGCATATCCAATTACATCCCTATAGAAAAAGGGAATAAGATTTAGTTGGTCAGAAAAGTGCCAAGACAACTTTGATAAATTAAAAGGACTATTAACTACAACACCTATCCTAAGTGTAGCAGACCCCAATAAATATTTTACAGTTTGTGTGGATGCAAGAAAAGATGGATTGGGAGGTGTCATAATGCAATATGGAAATGTCATCTGTTACAAATCACATAAACTGAAAGAACATGAACGAAATTATGTTACACATGATTTGGAATTATTATCCATAATTCCTGCTCTCAAAAATGTGGTGACATTTTTTAATGGGGAGAAGGTTTCTGCTACTAACCGACAATAGTGGTGTAAAGTTTTTATTCAATCAACCAAATATCAATGCAAGGAAAGTGAGATGGCTAGCCTTTCTAAGTGAATTCGATTTCGAAGTAAGACACATCAAAGGCAAAGAAAACAAAGTTGTAGATGCTCTAAGTCGGAGGACTAACAGACTTTATGAGATAAGCGTTACAAAATAAGAAAACAACATCGAACAAAGAATAAAATATGCAAGGTGTAATGATGAAAAATACATCAAAATAATAACAAAATTACAAGAAAATGCAGAAAATTTGAACTAAACAAATATAATTTTAGATAAAAATGGACTGCTAAGGTTGAAAAATAGGTTGTATGTACCTAATTCTACTAATTTAAAATCAACAATTCTTGACGAATTGCACAAAATGCCATATTCTGGTCATCTAGGATACCATAAAATGATAACAACCTTAAGAAAATTGTTTTATTGGCCTAATATGAAGAGTGAAACAACTGAATATTTATCTAAATTCTTAGATTCTCAACAGGTAAAGGATGAACATCAACATCCAATCGGTTTGTTATAGCCTCTACCTATACCAGAATGGAAGTGGGAGATTATCTCGTTGGAATTCATCATAGGTTTGCCTAACACTCAAAAGAAAAATGACTCGATTATGGTAGTGAATGATAAACTTAGCAAATCTACACATTTTATACCTATGAAATCTACGTATAAATAAATTAATATTCTTGAAAGTTTTATGAAAGAAATATTTAGATTGCATGAAATTCGTAAGATGGTGATCTCCAATAGAGATGTCAAATTTACGTCAAAGTTTTGGCAGGAATTGTTTGTAGGATTCAATACTAACCTGAATTTCAGCACAAGCTACAATCCACAAATGGCTGGAAAGACTAAACAAACAAATCAGATTGTGGAAGACTTGTTAAGAATGCACGTAATAACGAAACTAAATAAGTGGGAGGAGTACCTACACTTAGTTGAATTTTCTTACAATAATGGGTATCAGACACCAGCCAAGATGATTCCCTTCGAATCATTATATGGAAGGAAATGCACAACCTCGATTAGCTGGGATAATCCAGTTGATAGGATTATGATGGGACCAAAAATGCTCCAGGAAATGGAGAAAATGGTAAAAAGGGTCCAACATAATTTAAAGGAAGCCCAAGATCGACAAAAACGCTATGCAGATTTAAAAAGAAGACATAAAAAATTTCAAATTGGGGACCATGTATATCTAAAATTCAAAGAAAGGAGGATCTCTCTAAAGATAGGAAATTGTTCAAAGTTGGTACCCAGGTTTTTTGGCCCTTTCAAAATTTTAAATCGAATCGAACCCATGGCGTATCAACTAGCACTTCCTGCAAACTTAAAAGTTCATAATGTTTTTCATATTTCCTTATTAAAAAAGTATATTCATGATCCTACTCACATCATTGATTGGAACATGGTGTAGGTGCAATGAGAAGGCAAGTTCCAAGAGGAACATCTGCGCATTGTAGACAGGAAAGAAATAGTACCACATAACATAGCCATCACCCAGGTAAAATTGCAATGGAAGCACTTAATCCCTGACAAGGCCACTTGGGAATTGGAGGAAGTTTTGCGTAAATCTTATCCAACCCTATTCTGAGAGAGGAATGAACAATGAGGACAATGTTGTACTTAAGGGGGAGAGGATGTAATATCCTTAAATTTTAGAATATTAAATTCTAAGATAACTTTGAAATAAATTTTTGTTTTCGGAAAATTCGGATTTGGAAATTATTTTCCGTTTATGGAAAATACGAATTTGGAATTTTTATTGTTGTAATTAATTATTTGATGACTCTTGGCCAAAGATTTGACTTTCCCAACTAATCTCTTTTATTTGACACATGTGAAAGACAAACTTTTAATAAATTAAATGTTAGAAGACAAATGGAAAAGATGTGTTAAAAATAGTTGAGCATGACTACATGAATGGGGAACAGATTTGAGTTACCTCAAGGCCAATTTTTACAAGTGAAAAACATGGAATTTGACCACTAGCAGCCCCTAAAAATCAGGGATTTGTAAAGATGTGAATTTCCCAAGGTGGGAAGGTAAGAACTAGGCACATAGATGCATATAAAAACAACATATGAGAGGAGGCAAGACGTTTCTTAGTATGCTGTGAAAATAAACTATTTTTCTGTTATGAGAACTGTTAGTTTGAGGAAAAGGATTTTCTGAGAAATTATTTGTTGTTAGGAGAACAGTTGGTGTGAGGCAAAGGAATTTATGATCTGTGGATGGTGGCTATAGGTAAGGAGGATCATTCAGTTTTCCATTATGGACTCATGGTCATTCTAGGGGGTGAACACTGAACATGGAAAATGAACTTGATTGTTCTGTTCTATGGTTGGGTGGAACGTGGTTGCTCCATTTGTATTCCAGCATTAGGTTTTAGATATGTATCTTGACTTGAATTCCTTGTCCATGTTATGTTTATGATTTTTATCTATTATAAATATGTTGGCTTAGTATAATTAAGGGATACTAAATATATTGTTTATTTGAAATATATTGTTTATTGAATGTGTATACATAAATGAAATCTATTCCTAAGGGACTACTTGGTCATGTTTCCTATATCTTATCATAGTTAAATAATATTGGTATTATTGGTTGTTTGATATGTGATGGTGGTATATATATATATATATATATATTGATTTTCCATTTAAATCTGTACATACACAATTACCACAGAGAACAGATAGAAAAAATAACAATCCGAATACATTCTTCATTACAACAGAAATATAGTGATGAATTGAAAGTATCCTGAAAAAGAAACCATTGTACTCAATTGATCATTGTTCAATTATTACAGTTGGAGTACCATAGACCAAAAATCCACATCCTCTTATTGTAAACAGAGCTCTAAGAAGGTATACACGAAATTCTGTATGTAACCAAAGTCAATGCAAGAATCGATCGGTCAAGGAAGGACGGGGAACTCGAATACCTTTCGAGATAAGATGCTTCTTTCATCCAATTTATCCAACTTATGAAACCTGCAAAGGAAGTAAAATGAGGTTTTAGTAACCATGGGTGTGGAACCATAAGCTTTGAAGTTGGGCCGTAAGATCTGTACAGGAGAAAGACTAACGTTTCTTCCAGTCGTCAGATCTAGAAAGAGATGCATGAGGGTTATCCTGGAAGTCCTTCATACTTCTTGACTTCGAAAAAGTTATGTGTTAAGTAGCAGAAGAAGGGTCGAAGCCCGAAGTCTCGAAGTGACATGGCATGATGGCGTCACCTAGGACGACATAGAATTCCTTAGTCCTACTAGGTGTCAGTTAGAATGAAAATTTGACGACCCTGTTAAGCCCAAAAGTAACCCGATATGTGGGGCCATGTGTCAGCACCTTATTTGATGATAGTTGTACTACGTGGACCCCAAAAGGTTAATAATTTCGGAAGTTCGACATTCGAAAGGTTTGACGGGTGAAAGTGTAAAATATTTTGAAATCCTGAAGTGACATGGCTTGTTGAAGTCACTCGAAGTGACGTGGACACATGGGACATGTGCCTGCATGTCAGTGAGTTAGGAACCTTTGTAAGGTATAAATTCAGTTACAACATGACCTATGTTACCTTCGTAATTGGGCCGCATGTCGGCTTCATGTGTCCTGCCACGTGCCTCTCTGGGTGGTGTCACAAGGTAGTTATACTTGGTGAAGAAGTTAGCTAGATCGGGGTTTCATTATCATGATCTGTCACGATCGATGGCTAGGAGGCATTGCGAAGATCGAAGTTGTTGACAGATAATTCTGCAGGGCGGTCCCACAATCCAAACCACAGTTTCCCGGAAGGGGTACGTGTAAGTGTGGGGACAATGGCAGAATGATTGGTGGGTTACTCTAAACCACCAACCCATGTCCCCGCAATTTGAAAAGTACTAAATTTGATGGGACATTGTGAGTATTTGTTAGTTGAAGCATGAACACTATGGGCCCCAGTGGACGCGTGGCATCGATGCCAAGTTTCAGAGACTTGGTACTATGGAGGAATTGTATGGCAGTTGCATTGAGTCGAGAACTCTCGGAGTCCAGAGTTAAAATCGGTTGTTGATTTGGAGAATGTACATGGAAACAGATACCACGATCTAGAGACTAAGCATTCGAGAAGGTTGGAGAGTATGGACAACCTAGAACTTCTGAAGCCTATAGTTCCATAATAAATCCCAATCGTCGGTTATTGAGAAAGTCATGAACCATTGATCCACCCTACTTTATGAAATTCGCCAATTCAGTGTTTGGGGGAAATAAAGCATGAAGTAGAAAGAGCTTCCGAAGCCAAAGTTCTGGAGACCCGAATCTCTCAAGGATCACGATAAGAACCTATAAGATAGTAGCGGGTCACAACCCATGGTCACATGCATTTAAGGAATGAGGAAAAAGGGCTAGTACCTGAAAACTATGTTAAAGAAGGGAAAAGGGTTTAGGAAGGAATCCTATGGGTTTCGTCTAGTTTTGAGCCATGTTATTTCTGAGTCATGTTACTAGTTGGGTAGGGTTACTAACAATATGGTTATGGTATTTGTTCTCTACACTATGATAAGGTCATACGTTGTTATGGTATCCATATAATAGTCGATACGTTAA
The DNA here is from genome assembly GCA_000966675.3 of Picea glauca. NCBI lineage: Eukaryota > Viridiplantae > Streptophyta > Pinopsida > Pinales > Pinaceae > Picea > Picea glauca. The sequence continues at coordinate 211,865 of JZKD02S0195180.1, read as the reverse complement.
ATGATATGTATACCATTGGGGATAGTGTTAGTGTTATGATATCCATATGATAGTTTATTTGGTAAATGATGTATATATTGTTATGGATAGTATTTTTGTGATGGTATCCATATGATAACCTATATGATAAATGTTATATATCATTATGGTTGGAGTTATGGATAGACTATGGGATAGTCTATAGTATACATTGTTGATCAGAGCTAATAGAATTATGTAGAAGAGGACGATATATGATTAATAATAGTTTATTACATGCTATATTATGGACAACATGTCTTAACATAGACATGATGGTTATTCGAAGGAATATGATAGTCGTGGTCACATTTTTCTTCAATACAAATAAGTGTATAATTATAATCCAATAATGATGGTAAATCTGTTATGAATACAATAAAGGAATAACAATATGTTTAATGGATTATCTCAGTGTCACAATTAATGTTGGTGAGTCAAGAAACTTTAATGTCCCCTAACAAAAAAAAAATATTTTTGAAATTTGGGGTACATTACAGTGACAATATTGAGATATTGTATATGATAAATATTTTAATAGGTTATGGGCCCACTCCACCTTTAATAAATTCTAACCAAGGAAAGGTAGTGCAACATTTCTTTGTTAATCTCGTTGTGGCATGAGTTACAATTGTATCTAGGTTTTCTTATTGTGTAGTTTTAGCAAACCCTAACCCTTATGTTCACGCACTTCAAGTGAAGTGTTTGACCTAATTCCTCGACATCCTAGTGCACCGTAGCCTAGTGCACCTCTTGGTACCCTCATCTAGAAAAAATGTTAGGTTTGAATTTTTGGTCAATGTCAAAGTCAAAGTTTGACTGGTCAAAATCAAAGTCAAAGGTTGACTTCTAGTCAAATTGATTTTGTGGTCAAAGTACAAATTTTATATTTTTTATCTTGTTCTAATCAGTGAATCCTCTCATTCCATTTCTAACCTCTTATTGTCAAAATGGTGTATAGTTTCAGATTAGAAGACAAGAAAAACGATGCTGCAAATTTGAAAGGTAAGCACTTCTATATGCTTTTCATCTTATACCATCCTACAAAAGCATGAGTTTATTTTGCAGGGAATGTACAAGAGACCTTTTCCAAGCAGTGATCTTGGATTTAGTAAATTCAGAGGAAAAAGGAGTTGAGGCTTTAGGTTCTAGGTTTGATTAAATTTTTAAGCTTCTAATTTCCATATATCAAGAGTGATAGTTGCTACATTACAAATTGTGAAAGAAGTTTTTCAAAGTTTCTATTATTGCTAGGTGCAATGAATACTTGATTTCGTATGAATACCATTGATATATATGCTTATTGTACTTGTTTGTAAGATGAACTAACATCTCCTCTAGAGACATATTTCTTATTTACTCATGGGTAGGTCACCTTGGTCATACTATGATGGTCACCATGAAATTGTTATTCATTCTTCTTACAATAGATATGTTATGAAAATATTATTATACTGGAAATGTTTTTTATTGTTCTTGACTCAGGTAGGTTATCTTACAATATTCCATGAAGGATACTATGGAGATATATTTGTTTGTTAAAAACATGTTACTATGAAAGAATGATTGATCACAACTCTAGAAGAGTGTTGAAGAATGTTGTTTGTTATTTTCCTTGTTATTGTTCTTGTTCCAGGAAGGTCATAGTTGATATGTCTAGGAAGGGAGCTATAGTGATAGTTGAAAACATGGAGCAGATGACTTCATCAATGGTGAAATATATGGTCTCACACGGTATCAATTATCAAGGAAGTGTGGAAAGATAAATGAGTTTTGGACATCCTTCACTAAGATGCATGTCAACCCTCTCACTAAATGAGTATGTACAACATGTTCCATTTATTGATGATTTCTCACATAAAACTTTCATTTGTTTCTGGAAGCAAAAGGGAAAAGTATTTAGTAAGTTCGATAAATTCAAGCACATATGGAAATCTTATTTGAAAATAAGTTAAAGATATTTAGGTCCGATAATGGAGGAGATTACACCTCAGATGATCTCAAGACATTCTGTAGAGAGGACATGATTAGGAGGGAGATCATCACTTCCTACAATTCTAAACAGAATGGTGTGGAAGAAAGAAAAAATTGTTTAATTATGGAAGCATTAAAATCCATGATCCATGATCAAGACTTACCAATGCATATGTTGGATGAGCAACTAGAACCATGATCAGGTCCATGATAAGGATATTGTAGATCCTAGGATTGGAGATGCAGAGAGAGGTAAGAATGTTGTATCAGACATGGTAGAACCACAAAGATCTGAATATCCACACCACTATAAGACTAAGTAGTAAATACCAACTTCGGCTCTTGAGATGACTCAAGATGTATATAATAATGGTGGTCCAAATAGAACTTTAGGAGAAAGAGAGAAGTCAAAAACATATTCCAGTTACAAAGCCTTCGACCTTTCAGAAATTAGTCAAGCAGAAAGAATGGAGGGAGGCTATTATGGAATAATATCAATACATCATGAAAAATTATGTATGGGAAATTGTGCCTATATAAGTTTACAAGATAAAGTATGTAGTGAATGAAAGTATAGATAAATACAAGGTGATATTTGTGGCTACAAAATTCCATCAATATGAGGGAGAAGAATGTGATGAGATAGATTCTCGACTCACCAGATACACCTCTACCAGAGCCAACATATGTCTAGCATCATCCATGGGTTGGAGTTTACATCATATGGATGTAATTACAATATTTGTCAGTGAAGTAATTGAGGAATAGGTATATATAGAGAAACCTCAAGGTTTTGAGGTACACTAGAGGGAAACCCATGTATTCGTATTAAAAAATACCTTGTATGGACTCAAGAAAGATCCAATAGAGCCTCTGGTTATTCAGTGTAAGAGGGAGTTAGCCTCTAAATTCAATATGAGGGATCTTGGTATCATGCATTATTATTTGGAGCCACAATTATAGAAGAAGCGGGCCGGAACCTGCATGTGGCAATGAAAGTATGTTGTAAAGATTCATCAAAAGTTTGGGATGATGGATTGAAAATAAATGGAAACTCCCATGATAACAAATTTGAGGAAGATGAGAGACTCTGATTATGATCCAATAGACACATTTGGCATGTACTGATAGTTGATTGGATTCTTGATGTATTTGATGAATACTAGACCAAACATTTTCTTTGTTGTGAACATGTTGAGACATTTCTAGGTGGAACCTAGACATGAGCATTGGATATTTGAAAATCATATCTTGAGATATGTTCATGGGATGATCACTTATGGTTTGAGATATGCCTCAAATACTAATGTATAACTGCATGAATTTACTGATTCAGATTGGGAAGGGAGTGCAAATGACAAAAAGAGTACTTATGCTATGTGTTTTAATATGGGATCTGCTATGATTTCATGGAATAGCAAGAAACAGAAGTAGTTTTCACTCAGCACTATAGAAGCCGAGTATATTGCATTGTGTGCTACTTGTATGGAAGAATTATGGCTCCATAAGCTGGTTTCTGGATTGTTTGATTAGGTGTTGGATTCAACCGTGATATATTGTGATAATGAGAGATATGTGAATATCTCATAGAACTTGATGCTCCATGACAAGTCAAACCACATTGAGATCAAGTACTATAATCTAAATGGGAGAAGTGTTTCTCCAGTATATATCCACTGATGAGAAGACTGTATCTATTTTGATGAATTATTTTTCCAATATAAAGTTTTCATACTTGAGGTACAAGTTGGGGTTCATGGAGATTTCTCCCTTGGTTGAAATAGAGGAGATGACTTCCTCGACTCAGAGGGAGGACTAATATGTGGAATCATGGAATGTTAGTGAGTTGTGTATCTGTATCATGCTAGTACAGCTTAGAGATGATCATACAACTTAAAGATGATGCTTGTGTCATTCTAGTACAACTCAGATATGATACAACTGGTTGGATTTGTTGATACAATGGCCAGAGGAGCATCGTGCTAGTACAAATTAGATATGGAAATACAACTTAGAGATGATGATTGCATCATTCTAGTTATTTTCATGATAGTACAACTTAGAGATGATGATTTTGAGCTGCATCATGCTAGATATGATCATGCGAGTACAACTTAGAGGTGGGATACAACTTAGAGATGATGCATTGGAATCATGCTAGTACAGATTAGAGATGATCATAAATCTAGAGATGATGCAACATGGCTCGTTTCATGCTAGATATGATCATGCAAGTACATATTATATGTGGCATACAAATTAGGTATGATGCATTGGAATCATGCTAGATATGTCATGTTAGTACGGCTTAGAGATGATCATACAACTTAGAGGTGACACAGTGAGGGACTCATCTACATCATGCAAGTATAGCTTAGAGGTGGACATAAATCTTAGAGATGATGCATTGGAATTATGCTAGTATTGCTTATAGATGATGTAGATGCTACTCTGTATCACGTCAGTACAACTTAGATATGATGCATTCACATAATGATTTTATGGCTTAGAGGTTATCCAGTTGATGACATTGTTTATGCATGATGATATGAGATGATATGATTTGATTGTTGTGGAGACTGTATGTCTCTAGACAATAGTTGTATGCTACTGTGGTGGATGTGTTCCACTAGCAGTGAATGTGTCTCACTAGTTAGCAATTATGTTCTATTAGGAGTGGTTGTGTACCACTCGGCAGTAGTTGTGTACTACTACGGATAGACGTGATTTTGGTCTATTGGATGGCATTGTAGTAGTTGTATGCTACTATCTGATTTTCATGGAGACTACCACTAGTGTTGCAGATGATTTCCAACTAGATCGATAGTCAGTGATTTGGTGGAGAGACATTCTCCAAGTGGAAAATGGTATAGGCAGAACAATGTGTTGGTGGACAAACATTCTCCAAGCAGAGAATGGTCCAGACATAAAAGATTTTTGGTGGAAAGACATTCTCGCTGTGGAAAATGGTTGAGGTTTCTAGATTTTTGACGTATCATGGGATGGTATTTTACTAAGGCACATATTTTGGCCCTATTGGTCATCAACCAGATCCCATTTTTGGACTACATGCTCTATGACGGTTGGTGATACAAACTCAATCAGTTATGTGTGTCATAGACATAAGATCACCTCATCTTCATTATAGAGGAAAGTGACTCTTCTTGTGGGGGACATTTTGGCACAACCAATACCATTATGAATCTTCATTGCTATTTATGTTGGCCTGCATTGCCTAAGTAAGTGGAAAATTTTATCTGCACCTACTCTCTGTGTTCTCAAAGTAAGCCATCTAACTCTTTGCATGGTATGTACCAACCTCTTATCATTCCTCTTCATGCATGGAAATGCATTTCCATGGACTTTCTGAGTGGTATCCCTACAACTCTTCACAAAAATGATGTTATTTGGGTTCGAGTGTGTTGTTTTTCTAAAATGGCTCTTTTCATCCCTTGCCATAAAACTACCACTACAACATAGATTGCCGAATTTGTTTTCCATAATGTGTGGCCCCATTTTTGTTTACCCAGTACCATCATTTTTTATCATGAATATTGCTTCCTTAGTACCTTCTGGTTCACACTATGGTATTCATTGGGATGAAAGAAAAAAAAATCCACTACATTTCACCCTCACACTAACGACCAAACATAGGTTGTAAATCGTACTCTAGTCCACTCCCTTCACAACTATTTTTTCAAAAATAAGCAGTGGGACTCGTATCTTCATGTAATTCAACATAACTATAATAGGGTGACCCACTCTTCCATCGAATTCTCGCACTTTGAGTTATGTTTGGGATTTCAACCGAGTGCACCCTCAGAATTTCCAATCATTATCGCACCCCTATGGTCTACATGCCAAAAACAGGAGAAAAAATCAGCAAAGAGCTTCATCCACAACATAGCTCCGAGAAATTCATAGGTAGGAGAGGAATTATATGTAGCAGAGGAATTCACAAAGTAGTGAAATGATAAAAGGCGCACACCTCTGGTCTTTAATCCTGATGATAGAGTCTGACTGCTACTGGAAAATAACCACTTCAGAGGACACCATCATAAGCTCCATCCACTACGCTATGATGCATACACATTTCTCAAAATAATTGGTGAAAATTCTTATCGCCTAAACCGACCACCACAACTTGATGTCCATGATGTGCTCAATGTCAACAATATCGAGTTGTTCAAACCATCGCTCCTGGAGGAAATGGTTACTATACATCGCCTGGTGGACAATATCCCTTATTTTAAACCTCCTCTACTCGCGGACAACATTTTGGACATTAGGACTTGGAACACTCGCCAACAACATTACATTTCCTATTTTGTGGGCCACAAGTTCTAAACACTTGTGCAAGTCAAGTGGCTATCTACAACAACCTTGCCATTTTATTTCCCTGACTTGATGGCAGAAGTAGGGACAGTTATCGATATAAACAAGGAGGAATTGGGCCACGAGGGAGGATTCCCATCTCCCCTCACCAGTTAGCATGAATAATTTATATTCTAACTTCCCTTGGTAGTTGAGTGGAGCGGGTTGACTTATAATAAATAGATAGCATGTCACTTTTGTTAGTCAATTAATTAATAAACAACCCTGGTCAATCCTATGTAAGAGGGAATTCCATATTTTTTTTTAAAGGTTAGTTCAGTTGGTCAGTAGAATTGTAAATAGGGTTCACCAATCTCACTATCCATAGCACTTAGGAATAGTTGTTTCTGCAAAACTAAAAAAATTTCGAGGAAACTAAAAGGGAATATTTCTTGTGGAGTACAATTGATGGTCATTTTTTCTTCTGTCCCAATATTTTTTTTGGTTCTATGAATCATTTATTGTGCAACGTCTTCTTTTTTGAATGTGTTAATCTAGTTTTTTTGTTATGTTTTTAATTTCTAAATATAAAATTATGGATCATTATTGCACTATCACTCAAATCACTCAAATCAATATCTTGTAAAAAATAAGGTTAAATATATAAAACTTAGATATATGCGCGTTCCCAAATGATTAAAATCATATGATACAAATGAAACATTTATATAGGTGAGACTTACTGCAAGAGTTATGGGAGAACTAACCTGTAAAGATTTCAAAGAAAAATTGAAGCACCAAGTTTTGCCATTTCTTTATTTTTCAATTTAATGTATTAAAGAAAAAACACCATTCACCCATTTCCATTTTCTCCAAAAGTGTTTCCTCCAAATTTTTATAACACAACATTATTTTATTTAAATAATAATAAAAAAAAAAATTGTTTAAAATTCATGTATGTTTGAATATTTTTATCAAAATATCACGAAACATTTATAGTACACAATTTAAGAATTATTAGGATTCTTTAAGGTTTCTAAGTTTCTACAATTATAAGAGAAGCATGGATCCAAAAAATTCTCAAGGTGGAGATAGAGGAAATTAGTGGACATTAATACAACTAATTTTATGTCATGTTTTAGGTCCAAATTTTTTATCATTCATAGTGTTTATTTTCCATTAATTTTTGGGGATGGTTTTAGAGTTATTACTAGAGTAGATATTAATTCCAAAAGAATTTTTGAGTCACAATCGGAAAACTAATTATAATACATTTATTGATATTATCCAAGATGTATTTGTTAAATATGTATGTATTAATGCTCATTTTTTTTATCATATTGAGTTTATGATTATTATATTATTTTGAATTCAAATCAATTTTCTTCACTATTAAAAATAATTTTATCTTTATTTTTTGTTTTTGTAGATCTATAGAATCACTAAATGACATGGATTACCTAGTTGAGACATATGCTCAAATTTATCTAGCTACCACTATAAATCTAAGGCTAGGTATCGACAAATCACAAGCCATACTTAGAATAACAATAATGACTCAACCTAAGAATGGGATGTCCCAAAACATTCAAAGGGGAATCTTTATCACCAAAATGCCTACCCTTCCAACAAATCAATAACTAGCCACATGTCCTTGGTGAGGATTGTACTCAATTGAGGAGTAATTTATTCCCTCCTTTAAACCACATAAGCTATAACCCTTGGAATAAAAAGAAACGTTTTAATTAATAATTTATATATAACTAATATTCAAGAATACCCAGCCCTCAATGATACTTCCATTGGAGTCTATGGATGTAAACAGTCGTTAATGTAGCATCTTCTTTTTCAATGCCTCATTGTTAAGAAATGTTTAAAGTCATCTATTTATTTACTCATTTTTATATCATATTGTATAAATGTAGTAATTATTTTACACTTATTTAAATGGAGCATATTGTCCCTACTCAAACTAGTTCCAACAATCTTCCATATGGTAGAAATGTAGTAATTCTTTTAGAATTCTAAAAATATAGATTTTTTACATCAAATTAATGGGTTTATGAGATGTGTGTTTGTCTGCATGTCCATGTAGGCTATGACTAAAGATATTCATTCATATAAATAATAGACATCTACTATTTTATTTTTTACTTCTCAAATAATTTTTTTACTTCTCAAATAGGAATATGGTCCTAAGAAGGAGTTTAGGATATATGGGCATGTATGTATTTATATTGTAAAATACTAAAATTATATATGATATTTTACATATATAGTTAAATTAATGAAGATCTTCTTAATTGTAAGCTTTAATAGGTAATCAATTATAACACTTGCATTATTAACAATTGAACAAACCACAATTTAACACAACTACTTAGAACTACAATAGAATCCACGAATACGGATTACCATCCAATTTGATATGCATGCGCAAAGAATAATAAAATATAAAATCACAATGAAAATCTTATTAGAAACTATATAAGCTTATTAGTCGCCTCATGATGTGTTAGTCCCATTAATAGCTTGATTTTCTTTTGACTTTGAAAATGCTTTATTCTTCACTAACTAGGCCAACCATGAAAAGATGGAAACTCATATGCACTCTCTTTGTTCTTCTTAGTCTTGTCCAATATATATTTTTTTCTTTGAAATGTCTTTGATCCTATCAAAATTTAAATCATCTATTAAGTTTGTTTATTAATTAAGATCAAATAAAAATTATTTATTCAATTTATACTATAATATAATTATTTTTCTATCTCTCTAAATCTCAGCTTCAATCCACCCTTTTAATCTTATTTTCCTTAGAGTCCTCCACTAGTTCAACTCAATCTTTTTTTGGAATTAGTGAAGGGTGTTGATAAAGAAGGAAGGATCTCTTTTCAGAATTAGTGGAGGATGTTGATAAAGAAGGAAGCATCTCAAATTTGTTAAATAAGTGTCGCACACGATCTTCAAGCGCTTCCCATCCATAGAAAAAATCATCTTTGGTTGAGTGTCTTGACCAAAAGGACACACCATGTGAATAATAAAATCTTATTTCAGAATGGGATTTTCATGTTTAAACCGAGTTCTCATTATGGGCGTGAACATAATAGTTGTCTTCTTGTGCAACTGTTTATAAAACAAGTTATTTCCTAAAAATGTAATAACAATTTATTCTCTAACAATGTAATCATATATTAGGATTTTACTTATAAAATTGAAATTAAATATTATTTTGGTATAAAATCAAATTAATTAGAGGAATTAATTTAAGATTGTATTTATAAATTTAAAATAAAATATTAATTTTGTATAAAATCAAAATAATTAGAGGGATTATTAACTACCATGAAATTGTAATCTCGTTAGTGAGATAATATCAACAGCCATATATAAATAAATAGGAAATTCGCCACTAGTGTTCACAATTATTCTCGACGAGGGAGTCAAACCAATATCCGAAGGAACAATGTTAGAAGTAGGAGTAGACAGACCAATAATAAATAATACTAGGTGCAATAGTCGTAAGTGAACTATTATTAGATGTATCAGTAGGGGCGTTAGTAGTACCAATAGTAAAGGAAATAGGAGAAGATTCAAGTTTTCTACTCCTAGTGATCGTGGAATTTTTTATGAAGAAACTAAATAGATGTATAATTAATTGAAAGAAAAAAATTGCCTACATTTAATAAATTTAATTCATCGAATTTCATACGTTAAACTCCTTAAACCTATTCATCCTAAACTGTTTTTACATTTTGACAATTTCTTTACATCTGTCATCCATTAAAGTTCCTAATTCTTGTATCCATATTTTAACTTTTTTTTTGATAAATGAAGGATGGTTAGGATAATTAAAAAGGTTCATAATCAACTAATGAAAAGAAAATAGATTTTTCAATTGCTTTTTCATCCTAAAGTGTTTTTGCATTTGGACAATTTCTTTATATCTATCATCCATTACATCTATCATCCATTAAAGTTATTAAAGTTCCTAAATCGTGTATCCATGTTTTAAATTGTTTTTTAATAAATGAAGGATGGTTAGAATAATTTAAAAAGTTCATAATTAATTAATGAAAAAAAAATAGATTTTTTAATTGTTTTTCCATGATCTGGCTACAATAGAAAGACTCAAAGTGAAATAAAGACTCAAAGTGAAATAACATGAAACTAATGAAAATGATATTCAAACAAAATATTCAGTAAATAACCAGTATAAATTGTAAGAAATAATTAACTCTTTTAACAAGTATAAATTGTAAGAAATAATTAAGTATTTGTTTTGCTTGATTCATTTCTATTTATAATAGATCTCTCGTTTTGCAAACACCTGCTTGAAATACTATGACCATATTATCATTGAAATAGATTTTTCAAAAAAAAATCTACTAATGGAAGACACTGGTACAAAGCATTGGACTTTCCAGTGATGACAATGTGACATTAAGTTTTTCCAAAGGATAAGATAAAGGATACTTTGACATGAAGTTTGTTCCCAAAATAATTTGGAAATGTTTTTAATGTAAATTTATTTACAATAAAATTATTTTCAAAATGAGGAAATTTTGATTTTTCTCATAAAATAATGAAATAAATAAATTAAACACACTTAGTACACATGCATATAAATTTAAGCATTTATCTTTGATATTAATTTTAATGCACATTCGTGGACTAATAAAGTAAAGAATGTACTTTATTCTAAAAATTGACATAGTAACTATATTACATTTTTAAACATCATGATTGAAATATTTACAATAAGATTCCCCATAGGTATACCCCAATCCCACTAGTCAATATTGTTCTTAATGTGGCACAAGTTCAAACCATGCATCTTCAAAAGTGTAATTCATGTGATGATCATTGACTGGGATTGGTTTGAAATTAATAGATGTGTCACCACTTTATCATGTGATGGAACTTGATTACCGAGTCTTTTATTTGTGTTGAACATTTATCTAAAATGATGCCATGTGGTACTTATAGTTTTCTTATCCATAATCATTTCTATTTTGAGAATGATCTTCACAATCTAGATAGAAAAAAAATTGTCCTAACAAAAATTTCATTGTTTGACTTAACACAGATAGAAATGATGAATGCAATACACATATAGAAATGATGAATGCAATAGGGCATGGGACATTAAAAATCACGTGTACAATTATACTATTCTTTTATTCTCATTGGCCATTGTTGATTATAATAGAGAGGATAGGGAGCAATCTTCATAAATATAAAAAGACGAGAATTCGTATGATGGGAATCTAATAGAAATTATTTCATGATGGATTGAAACTTTTGTCAAGACGAGAATTCGTATGATGGGAATCTAATAGAAATTATTTTTATTTCATGATGGATTGAAACTTTTGTCTTCTATTCTAATTTGTTACTGTAAAATGTTTGCAAATATCATTCAATGTGTTGAATTTAATCTCAATTTATTGTTACTGTAAAATGTTTGCAAATATCATTCAATGTGTTGAATTTAATCTCAATTTAGTAAAAACATGGAAAAACATGGAGGCACCATCAATTACACGGTTTTCACCCATTAAAATATTGATACATGAAAATCCAAAATGAACCAAAAACTATCTTAAATGTTTGAATCAACCTATAACATAAATCCTAGTATGTTAATTAGATAGAAGATGCATAACATAAAACTATTATAAAATATATTTAAACATAATCAATAAATGATGAATAGATATTGCAGAAGATAATTACATCTTTATTCATTATATTGAAGTTGTAATCGATCAACAACTACATCTCTACAACTATGGTTTTATTATAGAAACTACAAATTTATTTCCATCACACCCCTCAAAAGCATAATTAGGTATCTTGTTCATGCTTCAAGGATGTGAACTATTTATAAATCCT
>JZKD02S0195180.1:184525-199555 GCA_000966675.3 Picea glauca | reverse complement strand
TATATATATATATATATATATATATATATATATATATATTCCATTATTTTGATTGGTTCCTTTCATTTGGTTACAATTTGCAAAAATTCTATATCTTTTCATACTCATTAGAAATTGGGTTAACCATATCTAATAGGAATATTTGTATGTTGGGCCAACAAAATCCATCAATTCAACTTTTCTTCTGTATGAAACATTTATACCAACCATGAAAAATATAGCCAACCCATGTGAACTTGATGGAATAATTCGATATGTTCTCCTCATAAAATTAGTGTCCAACATAGGAAGTGAGTTTAGTTCCCATTTATTTACATAATGTATGTACTTCAATGGTACTCCCTTGTCTCCATGAGTCCCATTCTCATAAAAACACATCCCTCCTTTAACAAGAAGAAAATCCCTGTATTGCTTAAATTTTACTCAACATTATGACCTAAATTAGTGTCCAACATAGGAAGTGGGTTTAGTTCCCATTTATTTACATAATGTATGTACCTCAATGGTACTCCCTTGTCTCCATGAGTCCCATTCTCATAAAAACACATCCCTCCTTTAGCAAGAAGAAAATCCCTGTATTGCTTAAATTTTACTCTAACATTATGACCTGAAGTTGTTCTCAACTTATTACTTGGAATTTTCCCTTCCACTATTCTTTATTTAGAACTACCATCACTATCTAAATCTGTAATAGTCCCACTGTTACGACCACAAGCGCCGAACAATTTTTTTCTTTAACTTCCCCTTTTTAAACCGTTAGGAATTTAAATCATCACCATGATAGAAATGTCATCAACCCAATATCCAATTTATTAAAAGAAAATATAACGATGCATTAACGATCAATCACGATATCATCTCGACGCATAATCACCATTAAACATTAAATAGCAGCACAAAATCATTGCAATCACAATTTAATAATGACGCATACAATACAAGTCATACATCACATCGGCCGTCATCACATCGCGATCAATGGATACAACCGCAGCAACAGTCATCCATATCGCTGAAATTTAAAAGAACTACCAACCTCAACAAAGATAATCAAGGGAAATAGCGTTCTCTCGAACAATCTTCCATCAAATAAGTTTCCAAGGCGCAAGAGAAATAATGACTAAGTCATCATACCGAGACACAACGGAAACCACAAGTAATCAACTTTAATTAACGGGCAAAGCTAAACAATTCTAAAATAAACATTCATTAACACAAACCAAGCGCTCAGGTAAAGGTATACTTTAATTTCATCCCGCAAAGCAAATCCAATCACATAACTAAACATTCATCATAAACAATTCAAGTGCGCCAATAATCTAATTACTTTATCACAGCATAATCCAATGGGCAAGGGTAATTATCTAAATCTTATCTTGTGTAAAAAAAATGATCTATCCTTTCGATGTCAACAATCACCCAAAGGTGTTCGAGAACACATTCTTAATCATTTCACGTGAACACCTTTTCGTACAGTGAGAAGTCTAAAATCTAAACAATCGTTCTTACACTTTAATTCAAGGCGCACAAGAAGTCTAGCCCCTAAGCAGTCATACTTTTCATATTTTTGGTGCGGGCAAGTTGCAGAATAACAATTCCAGATGTTTGAGGTAACAATTTTGTTTTGTAACGCGTAAGAAAATACATTTAAAATAAATCATTCTACATCAATAAGGGTTCTTAAATTAAAGAACGAATTCACACTAAGGAACAACAAATCTCTCTTGGAAGGCATTATTATCAAATCCCATGCAATTATACAATATATCTCATTTAATAAATAAATTAGTAAGGTAAAGGAGTCAATATTTACCTCATTAAATCCCACCCGAGACAATGTAATAATTAGATATATATATGTATAGCTCTGAATATACCTAATTATAACAAGTGATGCATGGCAGTGTAGTCACTGCTAGGGTGGAATGGGAATAAATGCGATCTAGTACAGTCGCTGCCACGGTGGAATGGGAATAAATGCGACCGAGTACAGACACGTGGGTAGGAAGTTGAAGTACATGTGGTTTCCATGCAGAATATAGTATTCTCAAATTATTTTTTTCCCGAAATTTATCAAAAAGTATTAACATTTAAAAGGTTCTTGAATGCAAAAAAAAAAATTAGCTTTCCCAAAGTAGTTACAACATAAATTATACATATGAAATTCACAATTTTATAAAGTAGATATTTAATTTTATACATACGAAATATGTACTTTTATAAAGTATGGGAATGAGATTCCATACTTGCCAGTTTTTGGATCGCGGGTTCTCGGGCTGGCGCGCTGAAAATCAGGCTTTGTTGTTCTTTGCTCTACAAATAGCACCCAAAGTTCCGTGACATATAAATTGACAATCGGTGTTGTGGACTATTTGAAATTTAAGGGGGTATGTTTGTTACACAGGTTCGTGGACAAAAGTACAAAAAAACTAGCATTTCTCAATTAATTTTCTTTAAAACAAGGGCTCCTGGACACAAGAAATTTAAAATTATGACATTATAGGTTCTTGGACAACATAAATTATACATACCAAATATGTAATTTGATTAAGTAGATATATAGAGCATGCAGGCTCTCGGACTGGCGCACTGAAAATTGGGCTTTTGTTGTTTCGTGCCCTACAAATAGCACCTAGAGTTCTGCGACATACAAATTGACAATCGGACTTGTGGACTGTTTGAAATTTAAGGGCCAACGTCTGTTACATCGGTTCATGGACAAAAGTATAAAAAAACTAGCATTCCTGAATTATTTTTCTTTAAAACAAGGGCTCCTCGACACAAGAAACCGAAATATATCAAATTATATGTTCCTCGACAACATAAATTATACATACCAAATATGTAATTTGATTAAGTAGATATATAGAGCATGCATGAAACCTTCATTTTGGGTTTTCGGGCTGACAGACTGAAAATTGGGCTTATGTTATTTCATGCCCTACAAATAGCACCGAGAGTTCCACGATATACAAATTGACAACCAGACTTGTGAACTATTTAAATTTTTGGATCGTGGGTTCTTGAGCTGGTGGACTGAAGATTGGGCTTTTGTTGTTCTCTAGCCTACAAATAGCATCCAGAGTTTCGCAATATAAAAATTGACAATTAGACTTGCGGACTATTTGAAATGTAAGGTCCTACGTCTGTTACATAGGTTCGTGGACAAAAGCACAAAAAAAACTAGCATTCCAGAATTATTTTTCTTTTAAACAAGGGCTCCTAGACAGAAGAAATTGAAATTTATCAAATTATAGGTTCCTAGACAACGTAAATTATACATACCAAATATGTAATTTGATTAAGTAGATATATAGAGCATGCACAAAACCCTCATTATGGGTTCTTGGGCTGGTGGCCTGGAAATTGGGCTTTTGTTGTTCCTTACCCTACAAATAGCATCGGGAGTTCTGCAATATACAAATTGACAATCAAATTTGCAGACTATTTGAATTTTAAGGGGCTCGTGTTGAAAAAGTTTAGCATTCGTGAATCAGTTTTCCATTTCACATACATTGGTGGACAACAAAACAAAAAAAGTAGTACTCACATCTATTACATAGGCTGGTGGACAAAAGTATGAAAAAAATAGCATTCCTGAATTAGTTTTCTTTAAAAGAGGGGCTCCTAGACACAAGAAATGGAAATCTATCACCCCTTACTTAGCCAGTTTTTGGATTGCAGGTTCTCAGGCCGACGGGCTGAAAATTGAAATTTTGTTGTTTCGTGCCCTACAAATATCACCCAGAGTTCTGCAATATACAAATTGACAATAGGACTTGCGAACTATTTAAATTTTAAGGACCTATGTCTGTTACATAGGTTCGTGGACAAAAACACAAAAAAAAACTAGCATTCCCAAATTAGTTTTCTTTAAAACAAGGACTCGTGGACACAAAAAATTTAAATTTATCGAATTACAAGTTCTTGGACAGCATAAATTATACCTACCAAATATCTAATTTGATTAACTAGATATATAGAGCATGGACAAAACCCTCATTCCATACTTAGCCAGTTTTTGGATCGCGGGTTCTCGAGGTGGGAACCTGGAAATTGGGATTTTGTTGTTCCGTGTCATACAAATAGCACCGAGAGTTCCGCGATATACAAATTAACAATTGAACTTGCACACTATTTGAATATTAAGGGGCTCGTGTCCAAAAAATTTAGCATTCGCGAATTAGTTTTCTTTAGATAGGTTTTACGTACACTGGTGAGAAAAAGCACAAAAATATAGAACCAATGTCTGTTACATAGGGTGGTGGAAAAAAAGACCAAAAAAATAGCATTCCCGAATTGTTTTTCTTAAAAATAGGAGCTCCTCGACACAAGAAATTGAAATTTATCAAATTATAGGTTCCTAGACAACATAAATTATACATAGCAAATACGTAATTTTTTAAAGTAGATATTTACTTTTCTACATATGAAATATGTACTTTTATAAAGTATGGGGATGAGATTTTATAAAGCATGCATGAAGGCCTAATTCCATACTTGCACAGAGCCTTGATTCCATACTTAGGTAGTTTTTGATCGTGGGTTCTCAGGCTGGTGGGCCGAAAATTGGGCCACTGTTGTTCCATGGCCTACAAAGAGCATCCAGAGTTTTGTGATATACAAATTAACAAGCGGACTTGCGGACTATTTTAATTTTAAAGGCATTTTTGGCAAATAGTATGAAGGACAGGTGGTAAAGATACAAGAAATGACATACTCTCTATACGTATGAGTAGCAAAAAAGTACTAAACACAATTTTATGACATTTATATAAAAAAATAATAAAATGTGTTACATAGTCCTCGAAATTTAAATAAATATGTGTGTGTGTGTGTGAAATATCATATCTCAAATTTGAGTGAGTGATTTATTTCATATTTTTTTTGAAATGACCAGACATGAGAAAATTTGCATGAGAAAAAAAGAAAATTGAGATAAAATATATAGAGTGACTTCACATTCAACATAGTTGAAGATAAAAATCTAGGAACACATAAATATATAAGGAGACAAAAGAATAGTTGTATTTGGAATATATGAAAAAAATAATAGTTTGTTACATATTCGTGGAAATGTAAATGCGTTTTTCATATAGACTGGGACTGGGGCTCCTGCAAACCAGAGAAATATGTACAAGAAATAAGACTATGGAAAGAAGAAGTTGGACACGGTAGAGTGTAATACCTGAAAAGTAGAAATTGGAAGATATCAATTTTTGGCTATAGATTTCTACTCACAAAAGGTGGAATAACTGGATTAATAAAGAAAGGACTATCGGCATACACTTATAGGAATGGTACATATAACTAATTTTGGTATTTTCTTGCTCATGCCTTTTCCTGTTGGTTGTTGTGGGTGACCCGTTTGAATAACTAGATTGATAAATTGTAATGTACCTCAAATTCACCATAAAAAGAAAAATTCTATGACATAATTCAATTTCGTTTAATCTTAGAATTTAAGAGAAGGTAAGATTCATTTATGTCCATAATGTCATTATTACACAAGTCTAGCTTACTTCAAATAGAAAATCTTATGTGGGTAAATTCTTTCCATAATTCTGTCACTTCCCTTAACTCTCAAACTACTCCAACATACTTATATGTATATAGGCAAAATCTAAACTTAGGTCGAAGGAATCTTTGATATTCAGAGAGATAAAGCTCAGAAGGAATAACACCTTTGAACTGTTCAAAGGGAGGTGGAGATTGCAAATCATCTCGCAGAGGTCAAGTTCAGGTGGAAGAATGCCAAGTCATTTTAGCCAGAGATCCCTGAGCAGAGTGAACGAACGATGAAAATTTCTTCATGGGGAAGTGTTGAAATCCCATGGATCGTTGGATCTCATAGATATGTGAGGAGCTTAAGTCTGAGCATATTTTAGCGTTCAGAAGCTCAGGAGGAATAGCGACTGTTGGATGAGAAGCAATAGGAGCCATTGATCTCGTGCTCGAATTTTTCTATTTCAGAGTTCGGGGTTTGGAGCAACAAGGGATTTTGGAGTCACTGCATCGTGAACTCCTAGTTCATGAAATACTAAAAGAATTGGGACCGTTGATCTCTCAAGGGGAGATTTTGGCATTTCATCTTTTCAGACATAAAGGATTAGAAGGAAGAGAAGCTGGAGTTTCATCGCAACTTCATGAACCCTCAAATTGCGACGCGCTCAGAGGAGTTAGCCTCAGGTCATAGGGCATGGTCGCATGGACGGAGGCCAAAGGAAGAGCCAAAACCCATTAAGTCATTTTCGGCGTTTCAGGACCGGGGAGTTCGAAGGGCCTAGAATCGTTGCAGCTGGAGTCGCGAAATCCTGAATAGCGAAACCCTGAAAAACACTCAGAGGAATAGCCCCAAGTCACAGGACTGGTCATATGAGAAGCAACTTAAGGGACGAGCTAAGGAGGCAGTAGGCCCTATTTTGGGTTTCATCCTTTTCAAAGGAAAGAGAATGGGAGGAACACATGCATCGCGAATCCCCGAATCACGAAAAGCCAGTAGCAGTTCGACTACTTGTTGTCTGTGTAGTCTTAATTTTTATGCATTGTATGGAATCTATGTATTTCCAAAGGCCCGCATCTTTTGAATCACATCTCAACAAAAGAAAAGGGGCTCTAGAATATTAAATGTTTGTATAGGTATCAAGAAATATACAATATATTCCTATAATCTTATTAAATGCATATCTTGGTCATGCATCGATACTTTAGTAATGTTACTACTTTGTATAGCTTATTACAGAAATAAATGAATACTCAGTTATTGTCGCTCCTGTTTATAAATTGACATTTCTTAGATCATTATCATCATCTAAGGGAATCTATAGAGAGAATTAAAAAAAAAGTTAGGGAATCTGAGATTGTCAAAGTAATTAGTTCTACACATTTTATTATGCTTTTAATTGCAACGTTTGATCTTCACGACTATTAGAACAATAGGTATAGTTTCATCTTGATTCTGGTTTAATAATTGGAAAACCTAGTTACGTTTATAGAAATATAAACATGCAAGTATATCTACTTGGGTCTCATTCTTACACACCAATAGCTTACACATCAAAGCATAGTTAACTTAAAGGATCCCATTTGTTGGAGCCTATGATTTTAAAAGGAGATTAAATACAAAGTTGATATTTTGGCATTCAGGACTTACTTGTTACGTATGCGCAGATTTCCTTTGCTTTACTAAATCTTGAAATCCTAAACCCTGAAACACTGAAGTGTTGGGCCCATAGCCCTTTCTCACTTCACAATTCGACATTTATTATTTCATTTTGTTTGTGCATCAGGTGTTCGTAAACCCCAAAATCTCGAACCCCAAAACCCCGAATTGTTGGGCCCACAGTATTTTCTCATTTCCCAATTCGACATTTCTTATTTTCATTTTTTTTGTGCGTCAAGTGTTCATAAACCCTGAAATCCTGAACCCCGAAACCCCAAAGTGTTGGGCCCACCGTCTTTTCTCATTTCGCAATTCGACATTTCTTATTTTCATTTTGTTTGTGCGTCAGGTGTTCGTAAACCCCGAAATTGTGAACCACAAAATCCCGAAGTGTTGGGCGCATAGTATTTTCACATTTCTCGATTCAACAAACAACGTGGTATTTCATTTTTGTGTTCGACGTTTGTAATCGCCAAAACCCGATTGACCTCTTCTTTTCACACCATTTTGTTCTCTACGGTTTATGCCATTAAACAATAGTCTAACTTATTTTATCGATAAAGGTCCTGAATAAATGTCTCCAAACCCTTATGCTTACGGAGAATTACACTTCTGTAATACCTTATACTAGGGCAACAAACTTCTAAATTTTTTATTGAATATTATGAAAACAGGTCTCTGTGTGGATTTTTCTAATTCATTTATTCAATTTCTTTTAATGTAGTGTGTATGCAGTACTAACTATACTGGTATCCGTATACCTTCTGTATATACATATATATATATTTCTTTATATAATTCTATAAGTAATATATGTACATGATTCATCCAATTTATTCAAAGATAGATCTGCTAGAACTTTAATTACAGAAGTAAACATATGCCTATAAATAGATCTATACCTTTCAAGGTCATCTATACAAAGACAATCCTACATAGAATTTTGATTTCAGAGTTAAATATGCTCCTGTAGGTGGATCTGTTCTTTCAAGTACATTTGTAGATAGTTTTTGTCTAGCGTTTTGTTTCAGGAGGAACCATTCCCAGAATTTAGTCTTCGATCATAAACTTCTTACAAAAAATAGATGTCATCCATGGAAATTATTTCAACTTATCACAATTAGATGCATAATATCAGATACATGAACCATTCAAGAAAAGAAGGAGAAGATTTACATATCTGAACCAATTCACGAGAAGAAAAAAGGAACAACCACGTTCCTCCCAACTGTAGAATAGGGAAGGAAAAACCACTTGCACGATTCACCCCCTAGCATGACCATGAATCCATGAGGGAAAACTTGGAAGACTCCTCCTCAAAAATGTCCATAATTCCAGCAGTTATCCTCTTGCCTTACACTTACTCAGTAGTTCTCATAGCAGCAAGGAAAAATCTGTAGTCTTTGTTCTCCTCATACTTGGCAGCATCCTGCCTCCTCACATATGTTATTTATCAATTTTTTTGCCTAGGTCTTTTTCCCTCCCTTGGGAATTTTCGAAACTATCTAAATCACTGATTTTTAGGGAATGCCAATGGTCAAATATATGATTTTCCACTTGTAATAATCATCCCAGAGGTATTTCCAACATGGTCCCCACTCATGGAGTCATGGTCAATTGATTTTAACATGGTTATTCCATTTGTCCTCCTGCAATTAATATAAATATTATGTTTTTATACAAGTGTCATAGTCAAATAGTTAGTTGAGTCAAATCATATCTATTCCCAACAATCATAATAATTAATTACAAATATCAAAATCGAAATTCAGAATTTCCATAAATGACAAAAAATTTTGAAATTCGAATTTAGTAAAAACAGAGTAAATCTCTAGCAAATTTAAATTTCATAAAAATATTTTATTTTTGGGGATGTCACATCCTTTCCCCCTTCAGTAAAACATTGTCCTCGGTGTTCGTTCCTTTCATGGAACAATATTGGATGATATTTCCACAAATATGCCTACAATTCCCAAGTGGCCTCCTCAAGACTAAACTTCTTCCATTGCACCTTTACCTGAGCGACGGCTTTGTTCCAAAGTGTTATTTCTCTCTGGTCCAGAATGCGCAGGGGTTCCATCTGGAACTCACCTTCAGGTTCCACCTGCACCAAGTTCCAATTAATCATATGAGTAGGGTCATGAATATAACTTTTCAACAAGGAAACATGAAATACATTATGTAAAGTTTGTTTTTAAATCTTAATAGTCCCTTCTTGTCGATACTTATATCTGGTTTATCTGAGTTTGTGATACTATTTTGAAATTTTGCCATCATCTTAGTGTAATTTCCGTCGTTAATACCTATCATCCTTATTCTTTGTTCCAGATCACTTTCTTCCCTGCTAACATTTATCTCAAATAACCCATGGACTCTTTTACTTAAAGCGTTAGCTACTTTATTTTCCTTACCCTTGATATGTCTGACCCCGAAGTCGAATTTGCTCAGGAACGCTAGCCACCTTGCTTGTATTGCATTAACATCTGGTTGGTTAAAGACATATTTCATCACACTATTATCTGTCAATAGTAGGAATTTTCTTGCCCATTATATAGTGTCGTCACATTTTTAAGGCATGTATTACTGCTACCAATTCTAAGTCATGAGTGACATAATTTTGTTCTTCTTATTTTAATTTCCAGGACTCGTAAAAAATCACATACCCTTCTTGAGTTTGAACACCACCTATTCCTTCTTTACTTGCATCAACACATACTGTGAAGTATTTATCTAGGTCTACTACCTTCAAAATGGGCGTCGATGTCAATAATTCTTTCATCTTGTTAAAAGTGTCTTGACACTTTTGTGACCGGTTAAACTTGGTCCCTTTCCATTTTAATGACGTGATAGGGTAGGCTATCTTGGAAAAAAATTCTATAAATCTATGATAATATCAAGTGATTCCCATGAATGACGTGATATATGCCACATCCTTAGGTACTGGCCAATCCATAATGGCTTTTATCTTTTGCAGGTGTATGGAAATACCTTCCGAGGAAATGACATGTCCTAAATATTGCATTTCTTTTTTATAAAAGTCACATATGTCGAATTTTTCATATAGTTTGTGTTTATTTAATGTTTGCAAGACTATTCTTAAGTGTTCATCATGTTCTTCCTCCATTTTAGAATAGACTAGAATATCGTCGATAAATACTACTACGAACTTGTCTAAGTACTGACTGAAAATGTTGTTCATCAAGCACATAAATGTGGCTGGTGAGTTAGTGAGTCCAAAAGGTATGACTACAAAATTGTAGTGTCTGTATCTTGTTCGAAAATTTGTTTTGTTTAGGTCCTCGTCCATTATCCTAACTTGATGATAACTAGATCGTAAAATTAATTTTGAAAAGATCTTGGCCCCAACAACTTGATCAAACATATCATTTATCTTTGGTAAGGGGTATTTGTTCTTAATGGTCATTTTGTTCAGTTGTCTATAATCAATAGATGTTCTTAGAGTACCCTCTTTCTTTTTCACAAAGAGGACTCGTGCTCCCCATGGAGAGACACTCGATCTAATATACTCTTTGTACAACAATTCCTGTAATTGTATTTTTAATTATGTCAGTTCTAGTAGACTCATTCGGTAGGGTGCTTTCTAGATAGGGGTTGATCCGGGTAGTAAGTCTATGGAGAAATCTATTTCCCTTCTAGGAGGTAATTTTGGTATCTCATCCAAAAACATGTCTCTAAATTCACGTAGGACAACAAAGTATTCTAACTTGGGCTTCTTCTTTTTCTAATAGATTCGTCACTTGGATGGCATAAACTTGACATCCCTTTCTAATACATTTCTTGAGTTGCATCGCTGAAACTTGTATGACTCATACAGGTTTTGGTATGCCTTGGGTTGTTCTAACAGAGACAAAATTAGCTTTATAGCTAATTATCTTTGTATAATAGTCTAGTACTGCTTTGTGTTGCTCCAACCAATTCATCCCGATAATCATATCATAAGATCCTAGTGGTAGGATGCTCAAATTGGTCCTTATCTTTTGACCATCTAAGATGAACTCAAGATCAGAAATAAAGTCAACTACTTTCCTTTTAGTACCTGTTTCTAGTTGTACAGACCATGATTTTGCGTGCTTTAGTTTCTTAAGTTTATTCGACTCTACTACATTGGGAGTAATATAAATTAACGTAGCTCCAGGGTTAATTAAAACAAAAATTCAAGTGTCATTGATTTTACCTTTGATTTCTACTACCGAGGACTGGTGGTCTGTTTGTCGACCATCTATGGCTGCATTTATTCGATGCAGACTTCTTCCCACGTCTCCCACTATCGAGGCTTCCTGTAAATTGTGAATAGCAGTTCTATTTGCTGCAATTAAACATGGACAATTCCTCCTTAGATGAGGCTCTCCACACTCCAAACACTTTAATGGCTCGTGGGAGTTGTGCCCAAACTTCTTCGTTCCTAGGTTTACTGGTTTACCCATACCTTGTTTATTTAGATGATTGGAATGAAAATCCTTCTTGGGGAAACTTTTTTCTACATTCTGATAAGGAGCTAGCTAGTATCCCTTCTTCCGCTGGTTCATTCGATCTTGCTTCTTATCCTTTCGGGTCTTGGGAAACTCTACCCGATGTTTATACTGGTCATATCACATTTGTGCTTTCCTGAATACCTCACTCAAGGATTTGGGGTTTTCAAACTCAAATATGTCATGGTAGGCCTATGGTAAACAACTTAAGAATCGCTGGATTTTTAACTTATCCTCCCGCATGTACAGTACGAACCTTAGTAGTTCCAGAAATTTATTTATAAGGTCCTGCATCGTCATTTGTCTGAGTCGTAACTCATAAAATTCTTTTGTATTCCTTTCATAATAGCTTTTAGAAAGGTATTGTTTCTTGAAATACTTCTTAAAGTAAGACCATTCCAACTATTTCTCCTTTAAGCCCTTGGCCAATTCCAGGTCCTGCCACCAAATGTTGGCCTTCCCCTTCATGTTGTAGATGGCCATTATGACCTTCATGTTGCTGGAATAGTTGTAGATTTGGAAGTATTTTTTAATGTCCAACAACCATGCCTTATCTTCTTCTCATGTCCTATATTCTCCATCAAAGGTAGCTGGTTTAATATTTTTAAATTCCCCTTCAAGGTCGTCTGTTTGTTTTCTTTTTCTGTCTGGTATAGTTTTGTCTTCAACTGAAGGTGTCCCTTCAGACGAACTGTCTCCTTTTTCTGTTTCCACACAAGAATTCTTGGAGGCCCTTTTGTTGACCTCCTCATCATGGTTATCATATTTTGGGCTTTTCTTGGCTACTATACTCCACATGAGAACTTCATTTATCTCTTGTTGTTCCTCCTGTGCTTTCTTCAATTTTTCATTGTTGTTCAAGAATAAGATTCCTCATTGTTTAAAGGAATCTTAAACAATGGACGAAAGCTAAAGGAAGATCCAAAACCAATTAATCCATTTTCGTCATTTTGGGACCTGAAAGTTCGAAGGGCCTAGAATCGTTGCAACCAGACCCATGAAATCCCGAATCACGAAACCCCGAAAAGCACTCAGAGGAATAGCCCCAAGTCACAGGACTGGTCGTATGAGAAGCGAGTTAAGGGAGGAGATAAGGAGGTGTTAGGCCCTATTTCGGGTTTCGGCCTTTTCAAAGGACAAAGAATAGGAGGAACACATGCATCGCGAATCCCCGAATCGCGAAAAGCCGGTAGCACCTCGACTACTTGTTGTCTGTGTAGTCTGAATTTTTATGCATTGTATGGAATCTATGTATTTCCAAAGGCCCACATCTTTTGAATCACATCTCAACAAAAGAAAAGGGTCTCTAGAATATTAAATTGTTGTACAGGTATCAAGCAATATACAATATATGCCTATAATCCTATTAAATGTGTATCCTGGTCATGCATCAATACTTTAGTAATTTTATTACTTTGTATAGCTTATTACATAAATAAATGAATACTTAGTCATTGTCGCTCCTATTTATACATGGACATTTCTTAGATCATTATCATCATATAAGGGAATATATACAGAGAATTAAAAAAAAATAAAAAGGGGAATATGAGATTGTCAAAGT
Organism: Picea glauca; assembly: GCA_000966675.3. Classification (NCBI taxonomy): domain Eukaryota; kingdom Viridiplantae; phylum Streptophyta; class Pinopsida; order Pinales; family Pinaceae; genus Picea; species Picea glauca. The sequence goes on along the minus strand of JZKD02S0195180.1, from coordinate 186,339 downwards.
AATCAGTTATGCACATTAAATTATGCTTTTAATTGCAAGGTTGGATCTTCAGGACTGCTAGAACAGTAGGTATAGTTTCATCTCGATTATAGTTTAATAATTGGAAAAATCGGTTACGTTTATAGAAATATAAACATGCAACTATATCTACTTGGGTCTCATTCTTACACGCCAATAGCTTACACATCAAAGCATAGTTAACTCGAAGGATCCCATTTGTTGGAGCGTGTGATTTTAAAAGGAGAATAAATACAAAGTTGATATTTTGGCATTCATGAATTTCTTGTTACGTATGTGTAGAGTTCCTTTTCTTTACTAAACCCCGAAATCCCGAACCCCAAAACCCCAAAGTGTTGGGCCCACAGTCCTTTCTCATTTCGCAATTTGGCATTTCTTATTTCATTTTGTTTGTGTGTCAGGTGTTCGTAAACCCCGAAATCCCGAACCCTGAAACCCCGAAGTGTTGGGCCCATAGTCTTTTCTCATTTCTCAATTCGGCATTTATTATTTTCATTTTGTTTGTGCGTCAGGTGTTCGTAAACACTGAATCCTGAACTTCGAAACCCCGAAGTGCTGGGCCCACAGTCTTTTCTCATTCCGCAATTCAACATTTCTTATTTTCATTTTGTTTGTACGTTAGGTGTTGATAAACCCCGAAATCCCGAAGTGTTTGGCCCACAGTCTTTTCTCTTTTCGCGATTTGGAAAAAAACGTGGTCTTTCATTTTTGTGTTCAATATTTGTAATCGCCGAAACCCGATTGACCTCTGTTTTTCACACCATTTTGTTCTCTATGATTTATGCCATTAAACAATTGTCTAATTTATTTTATTAGTAAAGGTGTTGAATAAATGTCTCCAAACCCTTATGCTTACGAAGCATTACACTTTTGTAATACCTTATACTAGGGAAACTAACTTCTAATTTTTTTATTGAATATTATGACAACAGGTCTCTGCATGGGTTTTTCTATTTCATTTATTCAATTTCTTTTAATGTAGTCTGTACGCAGTACTAACTGCACTAGTATTCGTATACCTTATGTATATATGTGTGTGTGTGTATATATATATATATATATATAAGTACTATATGTACAGGCTTCTTCCAAATTATTCAAAGATACATCTGCTAGAACTTTAATTACAGAAGTAAACATATGCCTATAAATAGATCTATACCTTTCAAGCTCATCTATACAAGACAATCCTACCTAGAATTTTGATTTCAGAGTTAAATATGCTCTTGTAGGTGGATATTTTCTTTCAAGTACATTTGTAGATAGTTTTTTTCTAGTGTTTTGTTTCAAGAGGAACCATTCCCAGAATTTATTTTTTGATCATAAACTTCTTACAACGAACATATGTCATCCATGTAAATTATTTCAACTTAGCACAATTAGATGCATAATATCAGATACACGAATCATTCAAACAAAGAAGGAGAAGATTTACATATCTGAACCAATTCGTAAGAAGACAAAAGGAACAACCACGTTCCTCCCAACCATAGAATAGGGCAGCCAAAACCGCTTGCCCGATTCACCCCCTAGCCTGACCATGAATCCATGAGGGCAAACTTGGAAGAATCCTCCTCAGCAATGTCTACAATTCTAGCAGTTATCCTCTTGCCTCACACTTACTTAGCAGTGCTCATAACACCAAGGAAAAATCCATAGTCTCTGTTCTTTTCATAATTGGCAGCGTCCTACCTCCTCACGTATGCTATTTATCAATTTTTTTGCCTAGGTCTTTTTCCCTCCCTTGGGAATTTTCGCAGCTATCTAGATCTCTGATTTTCAGGGGCTTCCAATGG
>JZKD02S0195180.1:47635-58408 GCA_000966675.3 Picea glauca | reverse complement strand
TTATTATAAAAGATTTTATCAAATCTAATTTTTAACAAATCCAGAAATGATAAATCATGGAGATTACCTAGATGACCTCTATATCTATAAGTAAGCACTATAGGAAGCGGTTTTGACACAAACGTTTTGAGACCCATCCATGTAAGGGCCTCACTCACTATTGTACTTAGACTTACCAAATGTTATCTTTTTATATTTAGACATGTTTAAAATAAAATTTAGTTAGGTTGTGTGTTATATTATTATGGACAAGTAAAGTTTTAAAGAAAGGATGTGTATAGTGAACATGGTTTATATCATAATTTTTACAAGTTTGCTTATTCCATGTTCATTTTAGTTACTCGAATAGTTTACTCAATAATGGATGTCATGACTCATGAATATTGGTTTTCATTGTTTAAATTAAAAATGTTGAGAAAGTAGTTTTGATCAAATAAATTATGGTTCATAAAATCTTCATAGTATTTTATTTTTTCTTATCGACGACCTTTTTGTTATTCTAGGTTTTATGTTAAAACTTCATAGAGATCTAATATTGTTCATATTCCTAATTTGCTTATTAAAACTATTTTTGTTCCAATAATTAAATAAGTGCCACCATCTCTGGAACTACATCCAATGTTGTTCAAGATAATAGAGTAAGGAGTGTTTTATTTAATTTTAAAAATATAGCCTATGAAAATATTAGGCATTTGTTTAGTGTTATTCCAACACTTCCTGGGGATGGTACACGCCTAAACTTAACAACCATACCAAGATAAGAGTGTTAAAAACATTTTGCTCTTATCTCAATCTTTCTACATTTGTTCAAGAATGCATTAATGTTTTCATCTACTAATGCTTCTCTTCTCAACATTGTGGTTCCAATTCAAATGATAATTGAATTCACTACTTAATTTATTGTATGATGGAAACTCTTTAAGGGTGTTATCACCATAAAAATAAGAGGATAAATTATTTTCTTACACTTGATTATCAAAATCTTTGTTTAATTGATATTAATGGTATCATAATAATTTTTTTCCGGACTTTTTGGAGAGTTTTGAGGTGCTTGTGATCATTAATATATTTTACCAAGTAAAAGAATTATAAAAGAAAAAATGCATCGAGTCCTAATAGGAATTTATGGCTATATTTAAAGATATAGTTGCAAGTAGGAATATCTTCTCATAATACACATGGAATCGTGACGATTTTTGAATGACATAACCTAAATAATGAAGAAAGTTCACTTTATGGAACCATTAGAGGGGTTTTAGGAAGTGATATTCTTCCATCCACTATATGAACTCAATTATCAAGATAATTCTCCAGCTTATTTATCTTGTACCCTCCCTTTTGGTAAATTTCTAGAAAATGATTCGGCGAGTGTGTGCAAGAGGGGGAGTTTGTAGGTGGGAGATATTTTCCAATCCACCCTAAATTTCTAACTTTTCTCTTGTTTATGACTACAAATAAGGAAAAACACAGCTGGTAACATAGTAAAAACATACATCTAGTTGATAGAGAGGGCATGGATATTCATGTACTTCAAAACAATTAGCGTGGGGTGGGTATAATTATTTAGTTTTTTTTTATTATATTATTATCCTATCATGGCATGTTGGTTTATTTCATCTTGGTTTTGTATTCGATGGCTATTTGGCATGTTTCTTCTCTGGTTTTTCTTTCTTTTTCCATGTGGATCAATATCTAATTATCCTAGTGGATTTACATTTTCTTGTGGGGGTAGTGATGCAAGAGCATCGACCTCCCCCCCCAATAAAATTCAATTTTCAACCTTTTGAGAAGGTGGACGTGGCCATGAGGATGAGATTTCTTCGTATTTGTTTAAGTTTGTTGTGATATCTGATGATATTGTGGAGATCAAATTCAATCTCCAATGATGTGATCCCCTTTTTATAATTGTGGTTATAAATTTTAAAGCCATGGAATACTTGAATAATGGTTTGCTCTTTGTAATTGGAATCCCCGATTAGTTTGTTTCTTGTTAATTAAATAAATTGAAAATAAAATTTACAAAAAAAAATCCATCATCAATGTTTATGGTAATATAGTTCCACCCTCAAGTATTTCATTTTTCACCATGNTCAAATCTAATTTTTAACAAATCCAGAAATGATAACTCATGGAGATTACCTAGATGACCTCTATATCTATAAGTAAGCACTATAGGAAGAGGTTTTGACACAAACTTTTTGAGACTCATCCATGTAAGGGTCTCACTCACTATTGTACTTAGACTTACCAAATGTTATCTTTTTATACTTAGACGTGTTTAAAATAAAATTTAGTTAGGTTGTGTGTTATATTATTAGGGACAAGTAAAGTTTTAAAAAAAGGATGTGCATAGTGAACATGGTTTATATCATAATTTTTACAAGATTGTGTATTCCAAGTTCATTTTAGTTACTCCAATAGCTTACTCAATAATGGATGTCATGAATCATGAATACTGGTTTTCATTGTTTAAATTCAAAATGTTGAGAAAGTAGTTTTGATCAAATAAATTATGGTTTATAAAATCTTCATAGTATTTTATTTTTTCTCATTGACAACCTTTTTGTTATTCTAGGCTCTATCTTAAAACTTCATAGAGATCTAATATTATTCATATTCTTAATTTGTTTATTAAAACTATTTTTGTTCCAATAATCAAATAAGTGCCACAATCTCTGTTACCTATGAGATGCTAGAAGATGGAACCTATCTTTACCCACGTCAATCAATTTCTGTTCATAATTTCTATATATAATCACGGTTTTATAATTTTGGGAACTACATCCAATATTGTTCAAGATAATAGAGTGAGTGTTTTATTTAATTTTCAAAATATAGCCTATGAAAATATTAGACATTTGTGTAGTGTTATTCCAACACTTCCTAGGGATGGTACAAGCCTAAACTTAACAACCATACCAAGATAAGAGTGCTAAAAACATTTTGTTCTTATCTCAATCTTTCCACATTTGTTCAAGAACGCATTAACGTTTCCATCCACTAATGCTTCTCTTCTCAACATTGTGGTTCCACTTCAAATGATAATTGAATTCACTACTTAATTTATTGTATGATGGAAACTCTTTAAGGGTGTTATCACCATAAAAATAAGAGGATAAATTATTTTCTTACACTTCATTATCAAAATCTTCGTTTAATTGATATTAATGGTATCATAATAATTTTTTCCAGACCTTTTGGAGAGCTTTGAGGTGATTGTGATCATTAATATATTTTACCAAGTAAAAGAATTATAAGAGAAAAAATGCATTGAGTCCTAATAGGAATTTATGTCTATATTTAAAGATATAGTTGCAAGTATGAATATCTTCTCATAATACACATGGAATCGTGACTATTTTTGAATAACATAAACTAAATAATGAAGCAAGTTCACTTGATGGAAACATTAGAGGGGTTTTAGGAAGTGATATTCTTCCATCCACTATATGAACTCAATTATCAAGATAATTCTCAAGCTTATTTATCTTGTACCCTCCCTTTTTGTAAATTTCTAGAAAATGATGGGGCAAGTATGTGCAAGAGGGGGAGTTTGTAGGTGGGATATATTTTCCAATCCACCCTAAATTTCTAACTTTTCTCTTGTTTATGACTGCAAATAGGAAAAAAGACAGCTGGTAACATTGTAAAGAAATAAATCGAGTTGATAAAGAGGGCATTGATATTCATGTAGTTCAAAACAATTGGCGTGGGGTGTGTAGAATTATTTAGTTTTTTTCGATTATATTATTATCCTATCATGGCATGTTAGTTTATTTCATCTTGGTTTTGGATTAGAAGGCTATTTGGCATGTTTCTTCTCTGGTTTTTCTTTCTTTTTCCCTGTGGATCAATATATGATTATCCTAGTGGAATTACATTTTCTTGTGGGGGTAGTGATGCAAGAGCATCGAACCCCCCCCCATAATCAAATTCAATTTTCAACCTTTTAAGAAGGTGGACGTGGCCATGAGGATGCGATTTCTTCGTATTTGGTTAAGTTTTTTGTGATATCTGATGATATTGTGGAGATCAAATTGAATCTTCAATGATGTGATCCCATTTTTGTAATTGTGGTTATAAATTTTAAATTCATGGAATAATGTTTTTCTCTTTGTAACTGTATTCCCCAATTAGTTTGTTTCTTGTTAATTAAATAAATTGAAAATAAAATTTTCAAAAAAAAGACCATCATCAATGTTTATGGTAATATAGTTCCACCCTCAAGTATTTCATTTTTCACCATGGAAATGGGTTACACGTAAACCGCCAAGTCATCTTAATTATGTTTGAAGAACTCGTCGCAACACTTAGGAAATGAAGGAACTCAAAACCAATCATACGTCTCCAACAACACTCTTGTTTGCAACCATGGTTTAATTCTACTGTCTTAGACCTTCACTTTCCCAGTCCAATGACTCCCTGCATAAACTCCCTCGATTACCATATATAAAACCACAGAATTTCATAGAACCTTCACTGCGATACAAGCATGATTCTATCCATCCACTTCATAAATACATCTAAGTACCAAAATTCCTATGCAACCAAGTGAATTCATACCCCATGCCGTACCATATCTAAAAATTAACTACTTACAATTCAAGGAACTATGTAGACACCGCCCAACTGCTAAGTCATGTTGTTGTTAACTAACTTGCATAAATCTATGAAGAGTCACCTCATTTAAATGTTGTGATTGACCCACTCATCTAAAAACCCATCTCGACTCAATTGTTGTTCTTGGTGATGCACAACATGAAGATGTCATTATGAAAATATGCCCAACCAAGTATATTTCTACAAAGATGCTCTAGGTTGTCATCAACTTAACAAAGTGCTTCAACTCATCGAAATAGGGAACTTCTCCCCTTCCTGGTCACTTCTACGAACACCCTCTACGACTACTTCTTCATCCATCACTACAGGTAGATCTGTGATCAATCCCATGACAAGTATTTTGTTCTTTTTCCTTTCCCAAGTGCTCGATTCACCCATGAACTATGTGCCTTGTCTTATTAAGGTGTTCACATAGGTCTGGCACTTACTTCCATCGCAAATCAAACAAACCAATACTATGCCTAGACTGTCTCTATGAAAGGTCATACCACATTACCAAACCTTCACTAAGTCTACGCCCAAATGACCTCGATGATCAAATCTATGACAAGTGCTGTGATGAACTCTGTGATGACTTATGCGACCACCCACCTTATCGAAATGCTTCATTGTCACTACAAAATCTATGCTCGGGTTGTATAAGGTCTGTGCCAATATCAACCTCCCATCACACTCTCAACGAGAACCTATGTCATAAAATTGATGCAAAATCTCTATGATGAACTAGTTTTCTCCACCGAAAGGTTCACCAAGTGTGTGGACATTCTCACTAAACAATATTTGTAACAAACTATGAAAAAAAATACATTGTTCCTTAACAACACCATTCTGACTATGATATCGATGAAGAGCCAGATATTCTTTGATACCATCTATCACATCCCAATACATTGTTCCTTAACAACACCATTCTGACTATGATATCGATGAAGAGCCAGATATTCTTTGATACAATCTATCAAGTCCCCATAGGATATGGACCCAATTCTTGTGATCATGCAACTCTTGAAGTCATGTGGGACCCCCATGATTCTCACTTGACTGCATGGAAAAACCAAGGATACTTCATCCAGACTAAGACTCTTAACCTAGATCATACCCATACTTAATTCTAGGATACAAGTGAGTCACACTTTTACTCTAGTGAAACTCACTTTTATACTTAGACATTTTGTTAACAAATTAACACTTATCCACTTAAGAATACATTCACGAAACAAAGAAAGAACTTGCGAAATAAAAAACAGACACAAAAATATAGTGTGGGTGGCACACGACATGCATAACACTTGACCAAGTCTTATTATTATGAAAAAATTACAATATCAGCACTATTTGCTTGGTTTATAGTTTGGAAGAGTTGCACGACTCACCTCACCTGAAAAAGACACATACATAGATACATGACCCCAAGACTTACCGTTGTAACCACTTTTGCAACTCATGCGATGCACCTCAGACGTGCACCCAAAACAGACTCACTATCTCTTCTCTGTCAAAAGACTTCCCACAAACCTGTGGTTTGGTCTCGTACCATGCCTCACCCAGAGGTACGAAAGACTTTCCCAAACTCCAACGTTACCCTTATTGATGCTAGTCCATATGACCATGAAATCTATTCGTATGTGGATTTTATAACATATGACCTAGCTCAGGAATTGCCTCTTCTGTAATTGGACTTTCTAGGTGGTATTATCCATGTATCATTGTATTTTAACAAGTCTGAATATACAATAAATTTATGTGTATCTCTGTAATTAAAATTTCAGAGAGTTCAATTTTAATAGTTGAGTTTTCGTTTCTCGTATAAAGGGAAAGGTACAAGACAGTATGGACTCTATAGACATACACATATATATATACTTATATGTTTCATACAGAGTGTGATATATATATATATATATATATATATATATATATTTGTAGTTGTTACCTTGCATAGATATAATTACATAGACGAAATGGTATAGTTGTAATAGAAAATTCACCTACATAGAGACTGGATGTCATAGTATATTTATACATATGAAACAAATTATACCAACTGGCAATAAAGCTACTTTTCGTACAGAGAAATATTGAATCGGGGAGACTGAGCTCCTCTTTAATTTTCATTATAGTGCCAAATCAGATTGGATAAGCCACGTTGATCAGTTATAGATACTACATAAGTGGAATCATTCCATAATAAGGAGGGAGATATGCATAAATGTCATAAGTCGTGTGCTGATATAACATCTAAGCATTCTGTTACTTTTTGTACAAAGTGAAAGACCTAACTAAAAAGAATAACCATCGTTTTAAATGCTAGACAATCTATGGAAGGATGAAAATACATATAACTCGAATCTTAAAATCCTACCAGTCATTAACAAAATAATCCCCTTATGGATGATTTAAATCTGCATATATATGTGTGTAAATAAGCGATCTGGAATTAAAACACAGAACTGTAATCTCATTTTACCGATTATCTTGATAACTCATATCATTATATTTACTCAGTGTTGTATCTAATCTAACTATTACCAGTTCAGATTGAAACATATCGGCAATGACAACAAGCCATGTTGAAAGGGAGTAAAATGATATAATATTGCAGATATGATATGCATCGATATCCTTTCTTAGAAACCCAGCATTCAGGATGTGTAACATAGCCTTTTTAAAAAAAAATCGTAATTCCTTGGTAATTAATTTCCAGAGTAGGGTGAGACTTGAAATGATAAGGAGAACCGTTTAAACAACCATTACATTACGTCGAATGAATAGGGTAATCCTATACATAAAGTGTTGTAAGAATGATACTAATATCCAGACCAAACTCTAAGTTACAGTTTGGAAAAATTTTCCCTTCCAGGTTCGATAGGAGATGGAGGAAATGACATGAAATGAATACACGCAAAATTGACACACTGGAAGGGTTACAGAAGGGAACTCAAATACCTTTTGCGTCGAGCACACGGATGGGTATCTAAAACCTCCGCATAGAAGAAACCTAGAATAATCACCATCCGAAGATTATAAAATTCATTCAAGGAAAACTTCAGAAAACATGAACAGAGTGATAATTGTTTATTCATGCATCATAACAAGATATTACTGAACCTCTGAATTTCTAGCTCACATGGATTCCATCCTTTGTTGCTTTCCGGCTGGACAGATGCTCAGGGTGGAGGAGGGATGGACAACAACTCACTGATGGGTAACCTCGCATCAAATAGGGCCCATCATTGGTAGATGCCCGCCCAAAAATGTTTGTCCCCAGAATGAGTCCACAAGTTAGGCATTGAGCAGTTACAGAGATGGTCTGATAACTCAACCTTAATCGCAGGGGAACACATAGAGCTGGCGTCAAAATAATATTAATGAAAATGATATCCCTAGCACCCATCTACTAGTCTAAGGACGCTTAATGGCAGTCTGTAAGTTCAGTAGTGCCGCTACGGAAAGGTGGCGAGATTTCAGAAGTACACTTTAAACTTGTGATAATCCCGAGGGGCTGCCATCAAAATATTTTAAATGCTCTGGTAGAAGGATCCTTACACCTCCTTGACCATATCCCAAAGTTGATCCCATCTCAGTCCACGGTAAACGAAGTTATCAAATAGTTGAGTTTACTCGTTCTAGTTTGGTTGGACTCGTGGTACACATAGAAATTCTGTTAAGGAGAGCAAATTCTCCTTCCAAAATTTATTTCGAATAAAATGATGATTATCCCTAAAGGGATGAGGTGAGAGCTAGTTCTTACCTACCGTCTTCACACCTGATATTCACACATACTGGGACACCATTGATAACAAAGAGTGCATTAAGTTCTATGCCACCATACCAAAGAAAACGTATTGGCCACTCCAGAATTTTATGGAAGTGTCATTCATAAGACTCATCTCATGGTAGGCCTTGTTGGCAGAGTACTTTTAATGATGGACTTATAGATATAGGCTATTGCTTAACGTTTTATGGCGCAATAGGTTTAGTAATAGTTATGTTTATTCATATAGAATTGTCACATAAATATTTGGTGGTGTAATGTATTTGACAATAGTTATATATATGTATATAAGTTGTTGAGTAAATATTTTGTGGCGCAATGATATATTGACATTACCCATATATATATATAGGGTGGTGGTATAGCCTATGTGGATAGAATAGAAAGAAACACTTATAGGATTTGAAGGAGTCAAGAATTATATGTATATATATATATTTATTTATTTGTAGTTGTTACCTTGCATAGATATAATTGCCTAGATGAAATGGTATAGTTGTAATAGAAAATGCACCTACAAAGAGACTTGATGTCATAGTATATTTATACATATGAAACAAATTATACCAACTAGCAATAAAGCTACTTTTCGTACAGAGAAATAGTGAATCAGAGAGACTGAACTCCGCTTTAATTTTCATTACAGTGCCAAATCAGATTGGATAAGCCACGTTGATCAGTTATAGATACTACAGAAGTGGAATCATTCCATAAGAACGAGGGAGATATGCATAAATGTCATAAGTCACATGCTGATATAACATCTAAGCATTCTGTTACTTTTTGTACAAAGTGAAAGACCTAACTAAAAAGAATAACCATCATTTTAAATGCTGGACAATCTATGGAAGGATGAATATACATATAACTTGAATCTTAAAATCCTACCATTCATTAACAAAATAATCCCCTTATGGATGATTTAAATCTGCATATATATATGTGTGTAAATAAGCAATCTGGAAATAAAACACAGAATTGCAATCTCATTTTACGGATTATCTTGATAACTCATATCATTATATTTACTCAGTGTGGTGTCTAATCTAACTATTACCAGTTCAGATTGAAACATATCGGCAATGACAACAAGCCATGTTGAAAGGGATTAAAATGATATAATATTACAGATATGAGTGTGGTGTCTAATCTAACTATTACCAGTTCAGATTGAAACATATCGGCAATGACAACAAGCCATGTTGAAAGGGATTAAAATGATATAATATTACAGATATGATATGCATCGATATCCTTTCTTAGAAACCCAACATTCAGGATGTGTAACATAGCCTTTTAAAAAAAAAAAGTATTTCTAGAGTAGGGTGAGACTTGAAATGATAAGGAGATCCGTTTAAACAACCATTACATTACCTCAAATGAATAGGATAATCCTGTACATAAAGTGTCGTAAGAATCATATTAATATCCAGACCAAACTCTACGTTACAGTTGGAAAATTTTTTCCCTTCCAGGTTCGATAGGAGATGGAGGAAACGACACGAAATGACTACATGCAAAATTGCCACAGTGACTTTTCGAACTACGGAAGGGCTACAGAAGGGAACTGAAATACCTTTTGGGTCTAGCACACGGATGGGTATCTGAAACATCCGCATAGACGAAACCTGGAATAATCACCATTCGAAGATTATAAAATTCATTCAAGGAAAACTTGAGAAAACATGAACAGAGTGATAATTGTTTATTCATGCATCATAACAAGATATTACTGAACTTCTGAATTTCTAGCTCACATGGATTCCTTCCTTTGTTTCTTTCTGGCTGGACAGACGCTCAGGGTGGAGGATGGATGGACAACAACTCACTGATGGGTACCCTCGCATCAAATAGGGCCCATCATTGGTAGATGCCTGCCCAAAAATGTTTGTCCCCAGAATGAGTCCACAAGTTAGGCATTGAGCAGTTACAGAGATGGTTTGATAACCCGACCTTAATCGCAGGGGAACACACAAAGCCGTCATCAAAATAAGATTAATGAAAAAGGTATCCCTAGCGCCTGTCTACTAGTCTAAGGATGCTTAATGGCAGTCTGTAAGTTGAGTAGTGCCGCTACGAAAAGGTGGCGAGATTTCAGAAGTACACTTTAAACTTGTGATAATCCCGAGTGGCTACTATCAAAATATTTTAAATGCTCTTGTAGAAGGATCCCTACACCTCCTTGACCGTATCCCAAAGTTGATCCCATCTCAGTCCACGGTAAACGAAGTTATCAAATAGTTGAGTTTACTCGTTCTAGCTAGGTTGGACTCGTGGTACTCATAGAAATTCTGTTAAGGAGAGCAAAGTCTCCTTCCAAAATTTATTTCGAATAAAATGATGATTATCCCTAAAGGGATGAGGTGAGAACTAGTTCT
>JZKD02S0195169.1:8568-22478 GCA_000966675.3 Picea glauca | reverse complement strand
CATTTTTTCACATTGAGTTTTGTAAGTTTAGATCAAAACTTGCAGTGTGTATATCATGTACATAAATAAGATAAGTAAATCTGCTATTTAATATATCTACAATAGTTACGTCACATGTATGTACATATTATATGGTAATTAGTAATTAGTTAGTTATTTCATTCTTTTTATTTGTTTCTTTAGGATTTTTAGTTTGGCTAACGGAGCCATTAAACCCGTCAAAATGAGTTGCACCAAACGGCTTGGGTTATTTGGACAACCATGGACTAGACTCGTTCTTCCAGTTGACGGACGGTCATTTTTTCCCGTCAAAAAATGGCGCTAGAAGGTGGGTAGACTGACAAGTTGGCCTTATAGGAGCCTTTATTTCGAATGTATTTAATTTCCCCATGGCTCCCCAAATCACTGTGTTGGAACATGCTTTCCACTTCTCATTACCTGATGTTCCCAATGAGATAGTCTCTCACTTGTCCAAACTCACCTTTGATGGTGGAGGCAATGTATCTGCTAAAGACCACCTTAACAAGTTTTGGTGCAAATGCATCAAACATGACATTTATGATTTAAAAGTTTTGTGAAGATTGTTCGCTTTTACTTTTAGGGGTCAGATTAAACATTGGTTTGAGCCTTTTCCAACATATCACATTTTTTATTGGTTTCAATTTGTAGATGAATTTTTAGATTATTTTGAAATTTATGATTACAATCAATTATGTGAAGAATGCTATATTAGTGGTATATAGGACTTGTTCTATATCACAAGTCCTATATGTATCATAAAAATAGCCTCACATCAATCGCTTGACCTCCTCACTACTATAGTGGCACCGAGAACAACACTCAAGAAGAATACTCTCGCATACTTGGGTAATCGGGTAGTACAACTAAGGGTAGGATCGATCCTCCTTAGTTAGATCCATGAGATATTGATTCACGTACTACTATTGGACCCTGCAAGAATATCAAAGAGTTATGGCATAGGGAACTCCCTTATCCTTAGGAACCTTCAAAACCCTAATTCTTGCTTCCAATCTAGAAACGGTGTTGAAATTTTTCACATTCAATCCTTGGAAACCCTGCTTCAGGGATCTGAGTTTTGAAATTCCTACACAATATTCAATATTTAGAATTTGGGATTTCTATTATTGCAATATTATTCAACTAGGAGTATAACTTCATGGGATTTTTAAAAAATGAAAAGCATATAAAGTGGTCCCATCGACATCCTTATTTGGGACCTATCTCAATATATTCCTCGCTTTTTATTGATCATAGTGGTACCCCTCTTTCATAACCCTTTTTTTGTGGACCCACTTTCCCTATTACTTCCTTCCTATCTCCCCCTCTTAGAACACAAAGTTGATCACATTCGTACAAATACCTAGTAAGCCTTTTTGTGTGGACATGCTTTCCCCCTTCTAATACTCACCTATCCCTCTTTATTTTCCACCCTCCCCATATGGAAACTCGAAACCAATAATATGGAAGCCACATTGCTTCCATGGAAGTGTCCTATGCAAAATTGGAGACCCAATTCAAAGAATCTCAAGTTAGTACCAATCAAAATTTTACTACAGTCAATTCCTAGCTTGCTACCATTAATTCCATTCTAGTCAGACTTGCCAACATCTGTGCCAAGATGTCAACCTTTCCAACAATTCTTTTTGATAAGTTCAAGGGCCTTGACTCCCTAGAACAAACTTTACACCAAGAGGGATTCAAATCATCCCATTCCATGGAGCTTCATTCTAACTCCTTTGATCATGATCTATGGCTTCCTAAAGTGGATGTGAATAATTTTGATGGATCTAATCCCACTCGATGGGTAACTCAAACGGAACATTATTTCTTATTGCATGGCATTACTTATTACTTAATGAAACTTCGTGTCGATGTCCTCTATTTAGATCCAGAGCACTGGAAATGGTCGCAATTGTGTAAGAATTCCCATCGAGGTTATATTACTTGGATTCAATTTGTTGTCGATCTTTATGAATGTTTTGAAATAGAAACTCATCATCTAGATTATTTTACTAAGCGTAAAAAATCATGTACAATTGAAGACTACATCATTGCTTTTGAGCAACTACCTTTTTTCACTAAAGGAATGTCAGACACTTTCTTCTATGAATGCTTTATTAGTGGTTTCAAGGAAGACATATGTGCTCACATCTTAATGGATGACCCTAATATGTGGCTTGAAGCCATTTATAGATCCAAGGAAGCATATTAAGTTGTCACTACTCAAATAAAAAAACCATCATTTATTTCTCATCCCTACCCCACCAATCTCGCTCTTCCCTCTCCTCCTCTTAGGATCCACAAATTAACAAGGAAAGAAATAGATGAAAAACAACTTAAAGGATTTTTCTACAATTGTGATGAAAACTAAACTACAGGGCATAAATGTGACGAGAAGAAACTTTTTATGGCCATTTTTGAAGATGACGGTGATGCTTCCCCTCCAGAATCATTGCCTCGGCTAGATGATAACAATCCTCCCTGAGATCAACCTAACGTGGAGCCTCTAATCTCTCTCCATGATCTAACTGGTATTTCAACTCTCCAAACTCATAACTCATCAAGCATAATAAGGTAATTGGCTATATCAAGCATCATAAGGTCATTATACTCATCAACAATGACAACACCCAAAACTTTATTCATCGTAGAGTTTTTCAAGAGACCCATTTCTATATCCTTGCAATCAACAACTTTCATATCTTTATTGTTAATGGAGGTTCCATGAAATGAGGGGGTCATTTTGAAAATGTCTTCCTTCAAATTGGTGATTATTCTTTGAAATCCCACATGTTTTCCATTGAAATGGGGGTTGTGACATTGTTCTAGGTGTTGAATGGTTACACACTCTAGGCCCCATCACCATGGATTTCAAGGATTTTAAATGACCATACAGCAGGATGGCCATTGTTACACTATCCAAGGCGTCATGAAATGTTTTCCTGAGATCATTAGTTCACACCGCATGGAAAAAATCCTCAAAAGGGGCCATTCAAGCATTATTTCCTAGTTCCATGCTATTCAAACCTTTGAGAATCCTTCCCAAAGAATTAATCCTTAAATGTAGCTTATCTTATCCAAACACCAAATAGTTTTCAAAACCCCCCAAGTCCTCCCACATTCTCGTGGTGCCCATGATCATTCAATTCCACCCATACCTAGTAATCTCCAACCCAATGTTCACCCTTATCCCCACCCATTCACTTAAAAAAATGAAATGGAAAAAATTGTTCAGAAATTGTTAGTCATATGTGTCATCTACCCTAGTACCATCCCTTATTCATCTCCCACTATCATGGTACTAAAAAAATAAGGCACTTGGCACATGTGCCCTTATTTTCATGCTCTTAACAAAATCACCACCAAGGATAAATTTCCCATTCAAGTCATTGATGATATTTTGGACCAATTGACTAGTGCTCATTTTTTTACCAAACTTGATCTTCATTCCAGATATCACTAGATTCATATGAAGGAGGATGATATTACCAAGACTACCTTTTGTACGTCATTTTGTCCTTGTCTTTTTTTATGACTTCCTCATTTACAGTAGAACATGGAAATCCCATCTTTCCCATGTGGATAAGGTCTTACAACTACTTTCTCATCATCAAATCTTTCTCAAAATGTCCAAATGTTCCTTTAGGGCCTCAAAAGTGGAAAACCTGGGCCATATTTTTAGTAAGGATGGTGTTCAAGGGGATCCCAATAAAATTGAATCTATAAAGCATTGGACATTTCCTAAGACTCTTAAAATTTTATGAGGCTTCCTTGGTTTAACAAGATACTATCGAAAGTTCATCCAGAACTATGGAAAATTTGCAACGTTGCGCACTACCTTACTTAAGAAAAATGATTTCAATTGGAATGTGGTCGTTGATTAAGCCTTCCAAGGTTTGAAAATTGTTATTTGTACCACTCTAGTAATGGATCTGTCTGAATTCACTAAGTCTTTTGTTTTGGAGTGTTATGCCTTAGGAAAATGCATTGGTGTAGTTCCCATGCAAGATGGTAGACTATTGGCCTTTACTAGTAAACAAATTTCTGAGAGATGCTTGGGAAAATAAACACATGACAAGGAACTGTTGACCATTTTGCATGTGGTGAATATCTGGCATCCTTACTTTC
This sequence comes from Picea glauca, assembly GCA_000966675.3. Classification (NCBI taxonomy): domain Eukaryota; kingdom Viridiplantae; phylum Streptophyta; class Pinopsida; order Pinales; family Pinaceae; genus Picea; species Picea glauca. Next base: position 18,329 of record JZKD02S0195169.1, on the reverse strand, counting down.
TTGGGAAACATTTCCAAATTAAAACTGATCATTTTAGCCTCAAATATTTTTTGGAGCAGTAGATTTCATCCCCCGAGCAAAATAAGTGGGTTACCAAAATGTTTGGTTATGATTATGAGATAATTTATAAGAAGGGAAAAGAAAATGTGGTAATTGATGCTCTTTCTAGGATATATGAAGAGGAATTGTCCCTCTTCTCACTCTCATTCATTGTATTCTATTGGTTGAATATAGATCACCATGAATGGTTCCAAGATTCCAAAACTTATATCCCGATCCAACAAATGCAAGATGATTCTAATGCATCTCNGAATTGATTAATAAAAATAAATCATTGTTGCATACCAATCAAAGAAAAAGAGTATGGGGGGATAAGAAGTCCACTAGAGGGAAAGGGGGCAAAGAGTCTAGGAGGAGGGGCTAAGCCAAGGGAATATTAAAATAATGTTTCCTAAAGTCTAATTTATGGGATATATAATTATCCTAAGTTCCTAAAGGTTGGGAAAGTATCACCAAGTGGGGCCTAAGTAGTTCCCAACATGACAAAAGTCAAGTTGGGAACATGCATATATAAAGTGAGAACTGTTGGACATTGGTTTCAGTGCTTCCCTCAAGTTTCACAAAATGGGTTAACCCCCTCTCGTGGATCCTAACTTCAGCGATTTTGGAAGAGACCAATTCCTACAGGTTTTGGTCTAACAACAATCGTAGTCCAACAAATGGTATCAGAGCGATAGTTCTCGAGTTCAAAACTTTCCCAAAACATGTTGGGGGGAAGATTGTTGGACATTGGGTTCAACGCTTCCCACGAGTTTTGTGATATGGGTTAACCCCATCGTGTGGATCCTAACTCAAGTGATTGTGGAAAAAACTAATTCTTATGGGTTTTGGTCTAACGATAATTGTAGTCCAACAAGAACTTAGTGTATTTTCCCATCATTCCAATCATTATCTCATGATTATCATCTCTCTCCCATTCACTCTTTCCATCCATCAGTCGTATTTATTACTTGGAAAATATTGGAGATGATTATAACCAAAAATTCCCTGATAATTTGAACTAAAGAAGCAGGATGTTAGGCTTGTGTGCATTTTGAAGAAGCAGGTTGTCAAGCCTATGAGAATTCTTTCCAAGTGAGAGAACTGTTGGGAATTTCCCTCTCTATGTGTTAGGTTGTAGCTACAGATATCTGATACTTCCTATCCAGAATATTGTTGAAGCCCTAGAAGGTAAGTGGGACAATCGAAGGATTGTCGAGCAAAGAAGGGGAACGCTTCCTGGGGTGGGACGAGATGTGGGGAATGAGAGGTTGTAGGATGGGAAAGGTTGTTGGACTTGGCACCTTGGCTTGAGAATAATTTTATTGTATGTTAGACCTTAGTTTGGATTAGGGAGCCTATATCCTGGTGGAGTTTCTAGCTTTAACTTGGGGGTGACCTGCTACTGAGATTTTATGAGCAATAGAGTCTATGGTTGGGAGGAATGTTTGAGGTCTGCAGCCTGTTGGTGATTTACAAAAGATAAGTGTCTTCTATGTGTTTATTATAATTGTTGTGTAATTATTTATGTTAGTTTTGTTATGGTTTTTATGTTTTAATTATGCTTGAACATTATTTCTTGTTAGAATGCATGATTGTTCATATGCAGAGCAAAATTGTAAATTAATTGGTATAAGAGAGGGAAAATGTTGTGGGGCATGGCCCAGCTTGGGGTTAGAGATGTTGCATTGTGGTATCAAAGCTCCAGTTTCGACACTTGACCTGCAAGGGCCAAATATAGAGAACAAAGGTGAAATTTGCAGAGTAAGCATGCAAACTATTTGACAAAATGTCAGAAAGAGATGTTTGTGACATGTTTGACGAAATTACTGTAGTGAAATTGGGGAAATTTCACGAGCAATTTAAGGAAATTTATCCAGGGATTAGAAATCCCTAAATTTAGTTGTATTTCAAACAAATTCAGGCCTATATATGGATGAATTTCGAATTCACAATGCAACCATGGAAGAATTAGTAAGAATCCCCAATTTTCTAAGTGAAATTAAAGAGAATTCATTCCAAGTATTGTCAATCAGCCACATGCGGAGATAATTGGTTGTTGCGGAGGTTGATTTGGCACTTATCAAGATAAAATTGACTATAAAAAGATAATTACATAGCTTCAATGGTGGTCGGGGAAATAAACGTCGAAATTGGGCGTAATTGGGAAAAATGGAAAAATTTTGAATTTTGGCAAAATAGGGAAAAATTGGATATTCTTCCTTACACTAACATCAATGTGGTGTGGAAGCCACGTTTCAGCTAATGCGGTATGGGTGATATGTACTTCCACATTATAAGTTACATGGTGGTAGTGATGGAAAGTGGTAGGTGTGGCAGGGGGCTGGTGACATGGAGCTACGGTGGAAAAGGTGCCTACCTGACCTACAGAACAATGATTTTGGGCCTGTTGAACCTTGATTTCGGGGGGGTACCTTGGTGGTTTAGAAAAACACCTTGGGGGGAGAAATCCATGAGATCCTACCACGTCACTAGGAAAAAAATCGACGAGATACATTTCATACCACCCCCCCTCCTTTTAACGGTTGGCATGTTGGGGGGGGATGTTGTGACCATTGATCCTCCTTGAACCTCCACCACTCTCTATCGTACGATCAAAAGATGTGTAAGTCTACATTTTATGGAAATGGGTGTGGGATGGGACCCTCCCATCCATGTGATCCAATGAGTATGTGTCACATAGGCCACCAACGACTGTGGGGCCTGAAAACTAAAGGAGAAAGAAGTTGGAAGGGATATAGGAGTTGACGAGGTAGGGACAATGTGGCCAAAGGCTAACATGGCTTCATTCTGGGGGTGTTAGTTGGACCCAATATGCCACATCATCATCCCAATCAATAGCCCAATTATTTGAAATCAATGAAAAAATTCCAGAGAATATGGTGTTTTCTAGGTCATTATCTTGCAGGCCAATTTTGAAGGCCTAAATAGAATTTTTTGAAGATCAAATTTGTACGAACTATGTGTCTTAAAAGGACATAGATTTTATGCTTCTAAAATGAATTATCTCATATGTATATTTCTAACAAGATGATTTGTTCACAAAATGAAGCTTGTATGAGGAAGTTAATAGATAAACAGTGTAAGGTAAATTTTGTGTACCAGCTCACTCCAAAGGCCATAACTTCCTACTCAAAAGTCAGATTGGAGCACAAAAGAAGTCTATGGAAACATGTTGAGCCATAAAAGAAAACCATGGAGCCATATTGTAAATATGGGTACCTAAAAGTGCATAGGAGGTGGTATAAGACACATGTAGCAATCAATGTTAAAAGGGGAAAATCATTCTAAAATTCAACATGTTGTAACTTGCAATGTGGAGCCCAGGTGGAGGTGAAATTTGAACAAACTATTCAAAATATGGTAATGAGAAAACCCAGTTGAGATCCTGTCAAAATACCAAAGGATATGGTGTCATATATGCATGGACATAGCCAAAAAATGCCCCTGGTTGAAGGGTGTGCAAAAGGAGTAAATGTGTAAAAAGATTATATGACAATAAATTTCTAATCAGGACTCATAATTGAGAAAGAAAGTAGTCACTGGAAAGGTATTGGATAGAAGAATCCATAAATTCACCAAAAAATGTGAATTGTGCAATAAAATTCACAAGGAAGAAGAAATAATAATTTTGGTGCATTTAAAGGGAAGAATGGTGCATAATGTTTATAGATTTTCTAAATTATTGCCTAACAATTCAAATTGCCTACACGTTTTGCAGAGTTAAGGGAACAAATAGAACAAAGAGGAATTCAACAGTGAGATCAAAGACATGGAAGATGCACAAATAACCTACAACCATGAGGATGAAGTTAGGGGATTGTATGTCAGCATGGGTAATGTTCGTACATAATCAAATGGGAATAGAGAAGGAAAAAAGAAAAGCATGAATTTGGTGGAGACTAAAAAGAGTATGCAAAGATATTTTTTGAGCTACAAGGATAATAATGAGAGGTTCATGAAAGCTAATGAGTAGCAGGATGGAATCAACATCAGGTTGTTACAAATCTTGGACAAAATAGAGAATAAAGTGGATAAACGGATAGACTCAAGAAAGTTAAAGAGCCACATATCTCATGATAAAAGAAGAGAATCTAGAAGTGTTTATAGACATCACCATCACTCATCAAGGAACTTAGTTAAGAGAGAAGAGAGTAGTCCAATATTATCTCCTTTCAGAAAGCATAGTAGAAGGTCTGGGTTAGATGAACTAAAAGGAGAAATGAATAAGATCAAACCTCCTACTTTTGATGGTGAGCACAAGAAAAATGAGGATGCAAAGACTTGGCTATTAGGGATGAGGAAGTACTTTTAGTTGCACAATTATTCCTCATATGCATAAGGAAGAATTGCAATTTACCTACTGAAAGGAAAAGAAATAATGTGGTGGGATGATCTAGGTGGAAATCGGTGGTCGCCCACCTATTATTCCACTGGCTAAACATATAGTTTCCATTTTGGTAGTTTTCTTATATTTTTTGGGTCCCAAACTTCTGGGGCCACTTTGAGGCCCTAAATGACATTTTTTTTTATGTGGCAACACCCAATAGATGTCAAAGGCCTATATTAGGCCTTTTGAAATGTGTATTCCTCAACTAAACCTTTTTGATCAGTTATTAATTACACCAAATGGATATTGTATGCAAAATGTATTCCCTGGGGAAGTTGACATATCAACTACCCCCATCAAAGCCCACAAACCTTTTGGTGTTTCATCTTATGGGGTTAGGGTTTTGGATGTTTAGGGTTTTCTCATTTATGCTTTATGTTAAAGATGCCTTTGGGGCCTCATTGTAATCTTCTTCTTGCAAATGTGTGTAGTCATCACATCTCTTCTCAGAGATAAGCTACCACCATTCTAGCAAGTTCATTTCACTATTTATTTTCTTTTACAATCTCTGCATATTTCAGTCTTTAATAGAAATTGAGTATTATTGTATCTCTGTGTTTCTATTTTATTTTTTTGCTTCATTTTTTTCCCTCATAAATATGTATCAGTGGTATCAGAGTAGTATTCTCTTTGTTGTTTCTTAGTGCATGTCCCCAATAAGATAAAGGTATAGAGAGAACCGCTCTTGCCAGCTCGAGCGGCCTCCCATGATGGAAGGACAGATAAATGAGGGAGAAGGGGATCCTATTAAGTTATTTCTCATGGAAGTCCTCACAAAATAGAGGAATGAGATGATGGATCAGTTTTCCCAAATCCTTCAGTGGTTTCTGACAACAACATATGCAACTTCGTCAGGAAGCCACTTTGGAGGTGTCTCCCCCTTCAAGGTGCAAGTTAATTTTTATATTCCCATATTTGAAGGTCATATAGATGCAGATGCTCTAGAAAAGTGGTTAAATATAATGGAAGGTTATTTATTTGTCCACAAATTTTTTAATAGGGAAAATATTACCTTTGCGTTCCTTAAGGTGATCCCCCATGTTAAACATTGGTGAGAGACTTACTATGAGAAAAACTCCATAGAGGAGTTTGGAATATTTGGGGACGAGACCACTTGGGACTATTTTATGGATGCCATCAAGGAACAATATTACCTTGTTGGAAACTACAATGACCATACACGAGGTGGACCACACTGTGTCAGGAGAGGGAGAAAACGGTTTCATAGTTCACAAATACCTTCCATACCTTGCACACAAAGCTAGGTATTAGAGGCTTCAAGAGACATCTATTTCTGGAATACCATGGGGCACTACATAGGTACATCCAAATAGAAATGGATTTTTGGGACATCTCATCACTAGGAGTTGCTTATCGATATGTTGTCAAAATCGAGAAAACATTTAAGTAGGGGAATAAGTGGGAGTTTGGATCTATGAATGCATCATAGTAGAAAGCAGTAAAAGGAAACCCTAACAAATAGAACAAAGGACAAATCAAGGAAGGAAAACCGTAGGACAACCAGTCTAAGATGAAAACAAAGAAGGGTAATGGGAAGATGAAGAAAGACAGTGGGAAGTGGTATGAATTCCATAAAATTTCTTGGAACAACACCGATGAATGTCACTTGAAGCAGTGATTGGTGGCTGAGATGAAAGCCTCATAATAAAATCCAGGATCCAACTATGATTCAGAGACAAACAAGATGAAGTGAATAATTTATGCATAACCCATTGCCACAGTTGCTACCACCAAGATCTGACCAAATGAACCAAAAGATTCAGACAAAGGTGAGCACCTTTTTCACTTGAAAATGTGGGTGAAGGGTGCTCTGCTACATTTAATTGTTGATAGCGGAAGCCAAAAGAACCTCATCTCAGTAGAGTTCATGAAGAAAATATAGTTTTTTATGAAACCACATCCGCATTTTTACAACATCAAGTGGCTCATCCAAGAACAAGATATCCATGTCAGCTAATAGTTTTTCCTACCCTATGGCACCAATCCCTTAAAGGATAAGGTATTGTGCGATGTTTACCCACTTGAAGTTTGTGATTTTCTTTTATGCCAGCCATATATGTGGAAACATCATGTTGTATATGAGTCTAGACCTCGTAGTTTCATTGTTACTATGGGAAGAGAATTGTACAGGATCCCAGAGGTAGCTCCACCTACTGCAATTTCTCTGGTTTCAACTAGGAAATGCAGGAAGGTCATCTCCTAGATTGGGAAATTTTTCCTCTTCATGATTCAGTCTCAGAATGAACATAAAGTTGTGGACACATCCATGGCCTCTTCACAAGGCTCCTCTATACAGCAGAAGCAAGTGGACAAAGTCATGGAATAATATCATGACATATTCACCTCACCTACTGGGGTGGCTCTACACTGTCAGGTGAAGCATTCAATTGAGATAGATACTAGAATTTATTTTCCTAATAGGATAGTGTATCAACTCTCTCTCCGACAAAATGAGGAAATCAAACTCTAGATCCAAGAACTGCTCCAAAAAATTCACATTCGACCGAGCTCATCACTCTATGGAATCCCAATCATGCTTGTACAAAAAAAATACGGGACTTGGCTACTTTGTATTTATTACAAAGCTCTAAACAAAATCACGGTCAAGAACCGGTACCCAACTCCCAAAGTTGATGACTTGCTCAACTAGCTCAAGGGGGGGAAGTACTTTAGTAATATTGATCTGAAGTCTGGCTACCACCAATTCCCCATAGAATATACTGATGTATGGAATATCTCTTTCAATTCTAAATAAGGTATTTTTGAGTGGTTGGTCATTCCCTTTGGATTGATGAAATCCCCATCCACCTTCATGAGGTTTATGGATGACATATTTTGGCCCTTCACCAATTCCTTTATGGTTGTATATCTAGATGACATCCTCATCTTCAACAAGAGTTGGGAAGAACACTTGAAGCACACTCAACAGGTCCTCGACACTCTGCAACAATACAAGTTATATTCTAACTTAGAGAAATGATCCTTTGGGATGAACAAGGTCCAATACCTTGGATACATTGTAGATGAACATGGTGTGCATGTCGATCTATCCAAGATCCAAGTTATTCGTGAATGGCCAACCCCGACAACACTAATTGAGCTTCAAAGCTTCTTAGGCCTTACCAACTTCTATCGCAAATTTGTATTGGGATTCTCCCATATCGCATGGGATCTTAGCCAAGTCACCAAAGGTGGTTGCAAAGCCATATTTGTGTGGGGAAGATCCCAATAGAAATATTTTGATGATCTGAAACATAACTTATGCTCATCCCCGATGCTCACATTACTCGATCTGCAACAACCATTTGATATTGAGACCGATGATTTTGATTATGTTGTTGGTGTAATTATCACTCAACACGGTCATCCAATGGCTTATCATAGTGAGATACTCTCAGATTCCATATGTAAGTACCCCACCTATGACAAATAAATGTATTCCATCATATAAGCATGTTGCCAATGAAAGAATTACACTATAGGAAAGGAGACATTAATCCATGTGTATCACAAGCCTCTATAGTTATTTCATACAAAAGGAAAATTGCATAATGACCACCATCAAAAGTGGTCCACATACTTGAAAAAATTTCACCTCAACATTAAGTATAATAAAGGGAGCACCAATTGCACCGTTGACTACCTTATTCGACCTCCAATTGTAGCACTTATAACCATGGTGCTCGAATATTGAAGGCATGAGCCCTTCGGGTGGTCCCAACTCTATCAGGATGTACTATGAGACCTTTGGGTGGTCCCAACAATCCTAACTTCGCTATGACCTACCAAATTTTGGTAACATGCATGGCTATTGTTGACTTCCATATTTAGGATGGACTGTTATTTCATATGGGTCATATTTGTGTTCCTTTAAACAATTGTGTGAAGATGATTTGGAAATCCCACTATAGTCGCGTGGTAGGACACTTTGGTATGGAGAATATGGTGGAAATACTACATAAGTATTTCTATTATCCAAAGCATAGACATGATGTTAGTAAGTATATCGAATCATGTGTTTCCTAATCCATTTGCAAGACAACCATTAAAAAACAAGGATTGTACACCCATTTTCCTACTCCCAACCGAGCCTAGGAATCCATCTCAATGGAATTCATGTCAAGTCTCCCATCCACCAATCATGGCAATGACTGTGTGTTCATGGTTTATTGATCGATTCTCTAAGATGACCATTATGATCGCTTGCAAGAAGAGTATCATAGTTAATGCCACCACCAAGATCTTCTTTGAGCGTGTATGGGTGCACTTTGTAATACCACAAACCATCATATCAGATTGGGACAGTATATTATTTAGAACATTATGGTCGAGCCTCTGGTCATTTTTGAACACCAATATCACCAAATCCACTACCTTCCACCCTCATATTAATGGAAAGATAGAGGTCGCCAATAGGATTATTGTGCACCTCTTGTGCATGTACAAATCCAAGCATATGCACACATGGTATGAGAGAATTCTTATGTCCAACACATATACAACAGAGCACTCCATATCTCAACCGACTATATCCCTTTTCAGGTGGGCCTGGGTTTTCAACCAGTGGGCCCCATTGATATAGCACTTCCCCTTACATCCACACGGGAAGAATCTTTCCATTCTCAATGTGAGGCCAATAATGCCAAAAAATTCATTGAATGGATTCAACACATATTCCAACAATTCCATGATATCTTTGAGAAATCAAATGCTAAGTACAAGCAACGCCATGATCAACATTGATTTTCCATAAGTTTAAGGTAGGTGACAAGGTTTAGTTTCATTTGTAGAAAGAGCACGTTACAAGACCCCATCAGAAGCTACGGCCACTTTTCTATGGACCTTACACAATAAAAAATGATGTGTGAAACAATTATTTTGAGTTAAGTATTCCCCCCTTCCTGGGATTAGACCTAGCATTCAATGTGGACCCCCTTCGGCCATATTTTCCACAACTATTGGACACATCAAAGGTGGCATAGAAACTGATGCCTACAGATATCAACCCTAGTTGCATGGAACAAGAAACCATTGATCATATCATGGAAACACAGGTTAATGGAACCCGCAAATAAAAGATCCAAATCTATTGGGTTTTCAAAGCAGGGAAGCTACTGCATCAAGGAAAGTGGCTCACCAAGCATCAAATTCAACACAAGTTTCCCCATTTGACGGAGGAACTCAACATAATGGATACCATTTCTTCCTAAGGGGGGAGGAATAATATAGGTGGACATCTATGGGTGCCCACCTATTCCACTGGATCAACATATAATTTCCATTTTGGCAG
>JZKD02S0195114.1:0-15898 GCA_000966675.3 Picea glauca | reverse complement strand
GACAAAAGATATATGCAGCTTGCTAGATCCTTCTTCCTTGTGTTACAACACTAAGCCTTCCACAATCTGCTACAAGGACATGCACTTAGCTCTGCAAGTCTGTTACAGTCATGCACAAAGCACTTACAGACTCTACTTGCACTTAGCATACATTCACATCACATAGATGCACCACTACTTCTATCTAGCCTAAGCATCTATTTATATATTACAAAATATGCCTAAACATGGGTAAACCCATGGGCCGAAATCCCATTCCCGTTACATATTCCCATATCCCAAAAAAGACCCAAAAAGGGGCCGAGATCCCGTGATCTCTGCTTCATCTTGCGCTCATCCTTCGACAGGCTATTGAAGTCCAAAAAAAGGTCAAACTTGACCAAATATTAACAAAACCTGGTCAAGGGCCAACAACCTCCGATTCACTTGACATATGCCATAGTGAAAATGATGACATAAATAATGACACATCCATAAAAAAGAGAGAAAAAAAACTATATAAGAACTATACATATGTACAAGAAGTCACCCAGGCGAACAACCTATGAATAATACTTCTTGAGGTAGCGCCCATTTCTAGGCTTCGCCAAAGAATTTCTCTCAAATTCAACCAGATGATAAGTGCCCTTCTTTAAGACCTCTTTCATAATGAAAGGTATGACCCACATGGGTTTGAACTTGCCTGCCCCGAGGGGATCCTTATCTTGGTCATATACTAGGACAAGGTCGCCTTCGGAGAAAATACGAGGATGAACAGACTGATCATATTGACACTTGAATCGTTTCTTATGAGCCTCGTTGGCCAAGTATGCATCATGGCGTTGCTCATTGAGGTGCTCGATATATAATAGGCGTTCCTCAAGCAGTGAAGTGTCTGGCAATAACTCCACTACCAATGTTAAAGACAAGATCTTATACTCTATAAGCAATACTACTTCCAGCCTGTAAATGAGTTGAAAAGGTGGGAAATCGGGAAATCGGTGGTAGTCTTTACAGACATTCGGTAGGCCCATAACACTAAGTACAACATCAAATGCCAATTTGACTTGGCATAATTGATCATTCGCTGCAGAATAGTCTTGAAGGAATTATTCACAGCTTCCACCTAACCATTCGCTTGTGGGTAGTAGGGTGATGAATCCTCTTGCCTCAAACCAAGATTTGATGTTAACTCATACATCATTTTGTTCTAGAAGTGATTGCCATGGTCAGTGAAAATCTCCTTCGAGAGGCCGAAAATTGCTACTATTTGGTTAAAAATGAAGAGAGTTGTTGTTTTTCCATCATTGTTAAATGTTGGCATAGCCTCAAACCACTTTGTGAAGTATTCTACCACTACGATGATATAATGATGCACCCTGGCTGAAGCTGGGTGGCATATAGTAAAATAAATCCCCCACTTGGTGAAAGGACCAACAATAGTGATAGGAAACATAGGAGTAGGATGTGCCCTCATCTTCCGAGAGAATATCTGACATGGGTGGCACTTCTTGACCGAATCAATGCAATCCTTGATTAACATAGGCCAAAATAGCCAACTCGTAGAATATTTTGGGCTGTGTTGGCACAGGGGAAAAACCATGGTTCAACGCTTCAACAACGCACCAACAAAATCCTAACTACCATCCCTTTCGGAAACACATGCGAAGAAGATGAAGTCTCACCCGAGGTAGAGGCAGGGGGGGTTGTAGGACTCAGGTGTCTACAACCTAGATGGGACACAGATTTGTGATTACAATACTTAACAAAACACTTAAACAACAATATGCATTAGTTCTTGAATCTCATTTACATCGCAGATCAAACCCTTATTACAGAACATCGCTGTAATAATCAAGATCTAACACTTCCAATTACTTAGCACCCAACATTAGCTTAGATATATAATTCATTCACATCATTAAGCACTAAGATACAAAATCAGATGCATTCATTATACATAACATCAATATCACTAAGAAAATAATCACATAATCAACATCAATAACATCGCACAAATCACATCAACACAGGATATATGTGTTTCACCCCAGTGTGGGGCTACATCCACCAAATTCTTCTTCTTCTTCTTTATTAGTGTTCAATCTCTTACATGTGTCTTCTCATGTTCATAGAGCCAGAGAGCCAAGCCTCGCACTGGATAGGTGATCTGCACACAACGCACTAGATCCACCTTCCTCAAAATCAGGTCAAGGCACAAAGCCAACTCCTTTAGCACAAAGCCTTACACAGTCTGTCTGCACAAGACCTCTTACAATCACTTTCACTTAGCTTTGCAAGTCTCAAAACAGAGTATGCAAAAAATCCAACAAATGCTCTTCGCAATTAGCAACCTTTACATATTCTTGCACGAAGCCAACTTAGACATACCTTGCTCTAAGTCCTATATACTTATTTATACATTACAAAAAGGTCTAATCATGATTGAACCCATGGGCCGACATCCCATACCCATTACATAAACCCTAAAACCCTTTACTAAGTCCACAAGCCCAAAAAATGAGTGAGATCACGTGATCTCTGCTCCGCCTAGGCGCTCCATCTTCAACCAGCCTATTGAAGTCCCAAAAGTGGTAAAACACGACCAATGTTTCCTCAAAACTTGGTTGAGGGCTAACATGCTCCCAATACTCACCTATGACTCATCTCGAGTCACTTAGATCTGGGCAACACTGCTTCAAATGCCTCGAGCTTAGCTTGAGCTGCCTCAACTTGTTGCTTCGCGAAAGCTTCCTGCTTGGTGAACTTCTGAATCACTTGCTCAGTAACAGACCCTTCTAGGTGTTGTTCCACTGTCGCAACTAGTTGGTCTAGCTGTGAGCCTTGGCCTTCGACTTCTTCAAAAATCATGCAGGCTTCATCCTGTACAGGCTGGAGTCTCTGTGTCACTTCGATGACTTTTCTCTGGATAGCAGTAATCTGCTGCTGGACTGGGAATTGTTCCTGTGATCTTTTCATCTTCTCGAATGCAGTAAGCAACTTCATCTGCATTTGCATGGTGGATGCATGCTGCTTCGCCTCTTGGAGTTGTGATTCCAATTTCCTCAGCTCTGGATCTTCTGCAAGGTTCTCATAGGTTTGCGCACTTCGATCACTTAGTTGCTTACACTCCAAGGTGAGTGCTTTGATTATTTATACTATTTTCCTGACAGCTTCCTCCCTTTGATCACGTACTTCTTGCGGAGTGCTCATAACTGCTTGGATATCTAGTTCCATTATCCTTTCTTGAAGCTATTGAAGGACCTCAACGATCTTACCCACTTGTATCTCGACTGACTATTCTTCCTCTCGCGCCAAGCCCATCATAGAGCGAATTGCTTTAGTCATTGTCTCTTTGATCGCAATCTGCTTTGCGAGCAGTTGATCTTTTTCTTCCTATATCTTTGCATTGTTCTGCTCAAACTTCACATGAATTTCACTTTTCTTCTTCTACGCAACTCAAAGTTGCTCTAGGAACTCCTCCTTCTCTTTCTTCAAGGCCTCTGTGGCCTGCTCCTTTTCTTCTTAGACTTGATGAAGTCGAGTCTCGATTGCATTTGCTAATCTTCATAATTGGGTGGGCTCATCCCCCAATTACACAGTTTTCACTGAAGAAGGCGCAGTAGGTACTACATGGCTCAAATAGACATTTTTTATGTCCTTGAGCTCCTTATCTATTCTTTCATACAGTGTTTCTTGCTTTGCTTCATGTCTCTATAGGATATCCTCTGAGGCCTCCTCTACGGCTGCGATGATGAGATCGACATCATCCATAGTGAGCACATTCTTTGATGACGTTTATTGGCTTAGGTCTTCTTTATCGCTGAGGGTTTCTATAGAGAAACCTTCCTTTTCTTTGATGTCTCAGCCTCTGTAAGGGGATCCTTCGGCGGTGTAACTTCACCTTTTTCTTTATTTTCTCCTTCTTCCCCTTCTTCTTCTTGGTTCACTTTGTCTCCTCCTCCTCCTGCAGGTGAGTCAGGCCTACTTTCCTCTGAGGAGCTGTCCTCCTCATCACTTTCTATGTTTTGGACATCCTCCACTCTCTTATTTTTCTTCTGTCCATCATGTTCAACCAGTGTGACCAATGGACTTCCCATGATGTCATGATCAGAGAGCTCTGCATCTTCCACCAGTGCAAGGAATTTTGCTGGCCATTCTTTAGTGATCTCTTCCATGTCTTCATCGGTCAACTTATAGTAGGACTGCATCTCCTCCTTGCTTTCATCCCTACGTGTAGTGATATAAATAAAGTGTCAATCTACACAGAACTTCGCTAGCGACCTATACTGATGCAAAGTATTCGAGGTCATTCATGGAAATGCTTCAATGGCATGCTTCAACTGTAGGTAGTAAGCATGGAACATCACGTTCGATTGCCACTCGTTCACCATATCGTTCATGTACCACAAGGTGGAGAACCTTGCGGCCAATGGCTCTGATGGCTCAACTTTGGGGAATTTTTCTCCTTCCGGCATCTGCCAGACGACAAATGCGATCAATACCAGTAACCAACTAAAATGAAACTCATATCCCTGATACTGCGCTTCATGGCACTGCTTTTCCAACTCCTTTATGAGGTAACTCGTCCAGTTCATTTACATTCCTTTGACGCACTTCCCTGCGAGGTCAACTACAAATCCAATATCTTGTGTCGGCTAGTTCTTTCCAATGAGCTTGCTAACTATAAGCTGACAAGCTAGGCACATTGCACCATACTGGATGGAGGCTACCTTGTAACCTCTCTTTCCCTTCTCTACATCGTTGTAGTCTTCCTTTATACACTGTGCTAGGGAGCGATCTGAAGTCTTCCCTGGGTAGAACTCGTGAGGGTCCAGTCCCTGCATACTCAATCCTGTGATGAGATGGATCATCATTGGATCCGTAGTCATGCACCTATCAAGCCATAGATAGTCTCCATTTTAGCACGATAGGAGGATTTTAATGCAAGCATTAACCTCCTGATGTCGGTCGAAGTGGGGGATCTTCATTACATTCAAGATCGTCGACTGCGCAGACTCGTTTATCCATGGCTGGGAGACTATGCGTTGCTTCTTCCCAGTCGTCTTCATCAAATGTCGATGCAGAGCGAGCATCGCGTAGTTCTTATGGTCTTTTTGGTTGAAGTCATTGTTCTTTAGAGCTGTAATATGTCCTAACTGGGGTCCAATTGTGTGTATCCCCTTCGGGAGGTACACAATGATCATTCTGTATTCGCATTAGACAGATCATCACAGTGTTTTCTTCGTTTCTCAGTAGTGCAGCTAGAACGTCATCCAATCGATGGGGTTTCTTGCAATCTTCTAGTCGACGATGCCTGTATTCCCATAGACATGAATCTCTCAGTCATGAGGTCTACAAGTATCTCCTCCACATAATTATCTACTACGCTACATTTTCTCGACATGCACACTTGTAATCAAATAACTTGGGTAGGAAAACAGACAATGAGGTAATCAAATGGATCGCGAGGTCTAGAAAGTAAAGCGTGATACGATGGATTCTCTATTAGCTCGGATATCATGGTTTGTAAAAAGTGGTCCCGGTGCAATGTACGATCGGTTAAATAAGCAACGTCGTAACATATTCCTCCAATGGGTAGGAATGCCTCAATCAATACAAATCCCTTCATTATGTGATGCAGGAGCATCGTAAGCGGCCATCCAAGCAATCATAAGGCGGAAGACAGCTGGAGAAGCGCAACAACATTTTGAAATGTTTTTGAAAAATTAATGAAGTGGATATTAATGTGATAGATGGGGAAAGCGTACTTACATTTATATCTTAGATATTGTAAACAGATCTTGAGCCTTGCTCTCATCTGTAGTATGTAAAAGCATTTATATGTAATTAATGAAAGTAGGTAGATTTGGATTCATAGATTAGATAGTTTAGAGAGTAGGAGGGAAAACGGATATAAACACCCTCACCCTTGTATTATTGTATCATTAGAATAGAAGAAGAGAGATTTCATAAGCTGTTGAGTTGTAGCAGATAGCTGTAGAGAACAACCCATGTACAAGAGTATTTGAGTTAATATATGAATCTTTGACTCAGATTTCATGGTGTTATGATGTTTGTTGTTTACATATGCTGAATGGTATGCTTACAGTTGTTTTATTCTCTCTGTTATGCCTTTGTTTTTATTCTGTGTTGAATGTATGATTTCATGTTGAATGTATGAAGTCTGAGAGAGAAGAATGAGTTTCAATTGTTTCTCTTCCTGAGAGAGTTCCTGCAAGGAGTGTAGTGAAACGTCCGCAAGTTGTGCGTTGACAAGGGGTCTGAGTTTTATCTCAGAAATCTCAGGAAGGATACCGTTGTTCTCATTCTAGCAAAAGTGCAATTGAAGCACTGGAGCCATGCAAGGTGTGCATAGGCTAGTTGAAGCCTTAGAATTTATCAATTAAGGTTGAAGAGTGAAGGACTATTGTTGCCAAGAGTGCACAGATTCAAAGAATCAAATACACATAAGTATTTGAAATATTGCCTCAAAGAGTGCGTGTTGGAGTCCGCTCGAGACTTGAGGTTGCAATAGAAATCTCAGAAGGATCAGCGCCTTTGAAGTATTCAAAGGAAGACGGGAAGCTGAATCATCACACAGAAGGTTAAGTTCTGACAAAATAACATTGGCTTGTTTCACAGACATTCATTAAGGAGTGAATTGGACGGTCGAAATTCTCCATGGAGAACTCGCGAAGTCATGAGGACTGTAGGACCCAGAGGAGTTACAGGGTGGATAAGGGTTGGACGAACCCATTACGTTGGTTTCAAGATTCAACGTCGACCATTGATCATGACCGTCGAGCCGTCAAGATCATTTCGGTAAATCAGGGTTTTTAAGTCCAGAGTGCAACCCAAATCCCTTGGTCACTCGAACTTCCGAATCACAAAATGGATTATCGTGTGTGAAGAAGAGGCGTATAAATTTTGGCGCTTCGAAATTTCGAAGTTTGGCATTTCGGGGGTCCTGACAACAAGGAGTCGGGGCATAGTGGAGCGAAAATCCTGAAGTCCTGAGTCGCGATAGGATTTTAGCATGGAATTTCAGGATTTCAGCACTTCAGGTGTTGGAAAGCAGAGGAGGCAGCGTTTTGGGATCGAGAGTTTCAAACTCCCGGTACCCGAAAGCCTGAAATAATGTAGGCCGTCGGATAGAACAAAGGCTTACAGCCGTTGATCCCATGGAAGGCACCATTTTGGAGTTTAGGGTTTTGAAGTGGGAGAGGAACGATTGTCGAAGGGTTGTTCAAGTTCCAAAATCCGGAAATCTTGAGTGGACAGGTGGCAAGAATCCACGTGGGAAACAAAGTATAATGGGGAAGAAAGGTGGCGTGTACTTGTCTCCAGGTGGAGTCAATCTCTCTTGACTATTTTGGGTATCGGAGGTTGGATAACTGGGGCACTTGTACCCGGATTCATGAAGTCACGAAGTCTGAAACTTTGAATCGATGAAAAGTTTCATTGGGGAGACAACCTTTGCTAAACGCATCAGGGTTCAGCATTTTGGCAGTCTCGAAGACAAGAGGTCAAGATTCTTTGCTCCAGAATTCCCGAAGTCGCGAAACGTGATACAACTGTGGAGGAGGACACGGCCAAAGATTTCGGTGTTTCGACATTTCAGGTTTAGGTGGGTTGAAAAGCCGAGAAACAAGACAACAGGAATCACGATATTCTGAAACCTGCAATCCCGATTCGGTAAAGGGCGCGATCATATTTTTGGTCAACAGATTTGGGTTGATGCCTTGTGTTTGATCACGCAGGCATACCAATAAGGACCTATGGAAAACACTATTGTGTGTGGGAAGTATTCCCTGAGGGGAAATCAAAGAGTCAATCAGACTCAGGGGAAGATTTGGAATGATCCTGCATGGATCTTGGCTTGAGGGTTGGGGTTTTGCATCATTTGGTATCGGAGCTCAAAACAAGTTCTTTGCTTTCTGTAGCAGAGAGAACAGGGGAACATTTTATAGCCATGTCGCCAAGAAGAAGAGACAGGCCAATGGTAATGCCTGATCCAGCAAGAGAAGGAGAAATGCGCAAGTTACGTGCCAGGCTTGATGCCATGGATACAGCACAGAGGTGCATAGTTGACGCTTGGGATATCAACGAGGATGAAAGTGAAAATGAAGCTAGAAACTAAGGAGAAGAAGTCGCAGTCGAAGATGCTGCAGACGAACGCCTATTTAGGGTTGTTGCAATGATAGGTGCTAGAGAAAAAATGGACATTCCAGTGTATGAGGGAAACTTAGATGTTGAAGAGCTTCTAGACTGGATTAGAGCTCTGGATAAATACTTCGACTATGAGGATGTCGAGAAAGACAAGAAAGTCAAACATGTCATTACTAAACTTAAAGGGCATGCACCACTATGGTGGGATGAACTGTAGGCTAACACACGTTGCAAGGGCAAGCAGAAAATCAAAAGTTGGGATAGAATGGTTGCAAAGATGAAAGCCAAATTCATACCCAAGGATTATCAAATCACTTTGTTTCGGAGGATGCATAATTTGAGATAGAAGCTAATGTCAGTGAAAGAATACACTGAAGAATTCTACAAGATAAACATCAGAGCAGGTCATCGGGAGAGTGATGATGAAAAAGTTGCCAGGTACATGAATGGTCTGTTATATGACATTCAATATGAGCATGAGCATGATGACCATTCGAACTATGGAAGATGCTTATTAGATAGCTCTGAAAGCCGAAGAGAAGTTGAGCCGAAAGCAAGGTCAAAGAGGCTGAGGTAGAAGTCAAGCCAGAGGCAAACAAATTGCCCAAGACATAACTCATAAATCTAAAGAAGAGGGGAAGAAACCTCAAACTCAACATGAGAGGGGAGGAAGCTCACAGAGAGGACAATATGTTGATAGAAATACTTTTCCTCGAGCTAGAGGAAGAGGAAGAGGCAGAGGTGGTGAAGTAAAGTGCTTTGTCTGTGGAAAAATTGGACATAAATCATATGAGTGTCTAGATAAAAAGAAAGATGATGGTGAAACTCACATTGCCAAAGCTCAAGGATGGAAATTTGAGGTAGAAGACGTTGAGGGCGGAAGATCCTTAATGATGAGGAAAGTTCTCTTGAAGCCAGAGAAAGAGGCAGAGAACCCAACCCAAAGAAACAGTCTGTTTCGAACTACTTGCAAAACCAAGGACAGGGTATGCAAGGTCATAGTGGACAGCGGTAGCACAGACAATATCGTATCTATAGAGATGGTGGAAAAGCTAGAGCTAGAAACTGTTGTACATCCAAGCCCATACAGAGTTTCATGGCTACAAAAAGAACATCAGGTAAATGTCACTAAACAATGTTTAGTTGAATTTAAAATAAGAGGATATAAGGATGAAATATTATGTGATGTCATTCCCATGGATGTTTGCCATCTATTGCTGGGTAGACCATGGAAATATAAGAGAAACGTGATTCATGATGGGAGAAAGAACACATACACCCTGGAGAAGAATGGGAGGAMRCACATGTTTTTGYCGATTAAAAAGAAAGAGGTAAAAACAGAGGTGAGCAACACTGTACTTCTCATGAGTGGGAAGGAACTTCTTAAGGAGGTTAAGAAGAAGGAGGATAGASAATTTATTGTGGTCAGGAAGCCTAAAATTGTTTTGACCAGTACGAGGATAGATKATTTACCAGAAGAAATCCAGGAGTTGCTGGAAKAATTTGYTGATATAGTAGTGGACAAACTACCTTGTTCGTTGCCACSTATCAGGAGTATAAGCCATCATAKAAATCTTATACCTGGAGYTAGTTTACTGAACAAAGCAGCATACAGGTTGATGCCAYAGGAAAATGAARAAKTTAATAGACAKGTCCATGACTTAATGGACAAAGGATTGATTAGAGAAAGATTGAGTCCATGYGTTGTTCCGACAGTGCTCAGCCCAAAGAAAGATGGAGGCTGGAGGATGTGTACAGACTCAAGGGAAATCAATAAGATTACCATCAGATACARATTTCCATTGCCAAGGATGGATGAMTTGATGGATTGCTTGAGTGGAGCAAGATTTTTTTCAAAGATTGATTTGAAAAGTGGATATCATCAAATTCAGATGAGAGAAGGTGATGAACGGAAGAAAAMATTCATGACGAATGAGGGGMTGTATGAATGGCTTGTCATGCCATTTGGTTTAAYGAATGCACCCAATACTTTCATGAGGTTGATGAACGAAGTCCTGAAGGATTTCATAGGGAAATTCGTCATTGTATATCTTGACGATATATTAATTTTCAGTAAAACATAAGCAGAGCATTTAAAGCATTTAGCTACAGTGATGAAGAGATTACAGCAAGAGAAATTGCTGATAAATGTGAAGAAATCATCATTTATGAGGACATAACTCATTTATTTGGGTTTTGTTATCTCTGCAAATGAGTTGAAGATGGATCCAGAAAWGGTAGATGCAATTAAGAATTGGCCRTCGCCGAAGAGTGTGTTTGAAGTATGAAGCTTCCATGGTTTGGCAAGTTTCTACAGGAAATTCATCCGAAACTTTAGTGGAATTRGCGCACCAATGATGGATACGGTGAAGAAAAGACATAAATCTTTTCACTGGACAAAAGAAGTAGAGAAGAGCTTCAACCTGCTGAAGAAGAAGATCATGGAGCAAYCAATTCTTGTTTTGCTGGATTTTAGCAAGACATTCCAGGTCAGCTGTGACGCGAGTGGATTTGCAATTGGAGCGGTCTTGAGCCAAGATGACAAGYCGATCRCATACTTCAGTGAAAAAATGAATGAAGCGAAGATCAAGTACTCAACATATGACAAATAATTCTATGCAGTCATACAAGCACTAAAGAAATGGAGACATTATTTGGTTCCTAAAGAGTTTTTTTTGTACAGTGATAATCATGCTTTACAATTCATGACTCAACARGAGAAGTTGAACCAAAAACATGTTAAATGGGTTGAATTCATGCAGAATTTTACTTTTGTGAYTAAGCATATTTCTGGAACTGTTAACAAAGTTGGWGATGCTTCGAGCAGGAAATGTTTGCTTATGCAAGAATTCAGAGTCAAGACTTTCAGTTTTGATAACCTCAAAGAAATGTACAGGGGTGATCCAGACTTCAGGGAGGCATATGAGGCATCTGAGAATCCAATTCTCAGAGATAGAAGTCAATGAACTGAATACTTGATCCAGGATGGGTTATTGTTCAGGGGAAATCAGTTATGTATTCCAAAATGCTCCATGAGGGAAAACCTGCTGAAGGAAAAACATAGTGGAGGATTAGCTGGACACTTCGATCATGATAAAACGTTCTCAATGTTGAATGGCCAGGGATGAGGATAGATGTTAAGAAATTTGTGGACAGATGTAGGATTTGTCAGCACACAAAAGGGAAAAGGAAGAACACAGGGTTATATCAACCATTACCCATACCAGAAAGGTCATGGGACGTAGTGAACATGGATTTTATATTGGGACTGCCAAGAACACAAAGAGGATGCGATTCGATCTTTTTGGTAGTCAACAGATTTTCAAAGATGGCACATTTCATACCATGCTAGAAAACCAGTGACACAACTCATATTGCAAACCTGTTTTTCAAGGAAGTTATCATACTTCACGGCTTGCCAAGGAGTATCGTTTCTGATCGGGATACCAAGTTCGTTGGACATTTATGGAGAACTTTGTGGAAGAAGCTCGGGACAAGTTTTTCTTTTAGCTCAACATATCATCCTCAAATGGATGGGCAGACAGAAGTCGTGAATAGAAGCTTGAGAGATTTGTTGAGGAGATTAGTGACTGAACACCACAGTCAATGGGATCACATTCTGCGACAGGCGGAATTTGCTTATAATGACTCGCTTAATAGAAGCACAGGGCAGAGTCCATTCCAAATTGTATATGGAATGCAGCCAAGGGGAGTTTCTGAATTGAAAGATTCGGAACAAGATGAATTCAGGAGTGCTAGTGCAGAGGACTTTGCAGAAGGAATGAAGGAGCTTCACAACCAAGTTAAGGAGCGATTGCAGAGTTCAAGTCAAGAATACAAGTGGAGAGTAGATCAACACAGGAGAGAACTTCAATTTGAAGTTGGTGATTTGATTCTTGTACATCTAAGGAAGGAAAGGTTCCCAAGGGGAACATATAACAAACTGAAGATGAAAAAGATTGGACTATGCAAGGTCATAAGGAAATTTGGGGAAAATTCATATGAGATTGAATTACTCGATGGGATCGGAATCTCACGGATATTCAATGTTGTGGATTTGTACCCTTACAGAGATGATGAAGCAGGAGTAGAGAAGGAACAAAAAGAGATTCAATGGACAAAACAAATTCCTGTAGCTAAAAAGCCACAGATGGAAAGCATAATTGACAAGAGGATTAGCAAAAATACCAAAAGAAAAGAGTATTTTGAATACTTGGTCAAGTGGAAGGGACATCCGGTTGAAGATGCCAGTTGGAAAGATGAAGCAGAAATTCATAAGCATTGACAGACCGTGCAATATCTCATGAACAAGAGTTCATGAAAATTTTCAAGCGAGGGAGAATGATGCAGGAGCATCGTAAGCAGCCGTCCAAGCAAGCATAAGGTGGAAGACAATTGGAGAAGTGCAACAAACATTTTACACATTTTGAAATGTTTTTGAAAAATTAATGAAGCAGATATTAATGTGATAGCTGGGGAAAGCATACTTAGATTTATATCTTAGATATTGTAAATAGATCTCAAGCCTTTCTCTCATCTGTAGTATGTAAAAGAATTTATACGTAATTAATGAAAGTAGGTAGATTTGGATTCATAGATTCGACAATTTAGAGAGTAAGAGGGAAAATGGTTATAGACACCCTCACCCTTGTATTATTGTATCATTAGAACAGAAGAAGAGAGATTTCATAAGCTATTGAGCTGTAGCAGATAACTGTAGAGAAGAACCCATGTACAAGAGTATTTGAGTTAATATATGAAGCTTTGACTCAGAGTTCATGGTGTTATGATGTTTGTTGTTTACATATGTTGAATGGTATGCTTACAGTTGTTTTATTCTCTCTATTATTCCTTTGTTGTTATTCTGTGTTGAATGTATGATTTCATGTTGAATGTATGAAGTCTAAGAGAGAAGAATGAGTTTCAATTGTTTCTCTTCCTGAGAGAGTTCCTGGAAGGAGTGCAGTGAAACGTCTGCAAGGTGTGCGTTGGCAAGGGGTCTAAGTTTTATCTCAGAAAGATCAGGAAGGACACTGTTGTTTTCATTCCAGCAGAAGCACAGGTGAAGCACAGGAGTCGTGCAAGGTGTGAACAGGCTAGTTGAAGCCTTAGAATTTATCAACTAAGGTTGAAGAGTGAAGGACTGCTGTTGTCGAGAGTGCACAGAGTCAAAGAATCAAATAAACAAAAGTATTTGAAAGATTGTTGCAAAGAGTGCGTGAAGGAGTCCTCTCGAGACTTGAGGTTGCAATAGAAATCTCAGGAGGATCAGCGCCTTTGAAGTATTCAAAGGAAGACAGGAAGATGAATCATCGCGTAGAAGGTTAAGTTTTGGCGAAAGAACATTGGCTCGTTTCACATAGATTCATTGAGGAGTGAATCGAGCGGTCGAAATTCTCTAGGGAGAACTCACGAAGTCGCGAGGACTATAGGACCCAAAGGAGTTGCAGGGTGGATAAGGGTTGGATGAACCCATTACGTTGGTTTCAAGATTCAACGTCGACTGTTGATCGTGACCGTCGAGCCGTCAAGATCATTTCAGTAAATCAGGGTTTGTAAGTCCAGAGTGCAAGCCAAATCCCTTGGTCACTCGAACTTCTAAATCATGAAATGGATTATCATGTGTGAAGAAGAGGCGTAGAAATTTCGATGCTTCGAAATTTCAGAGTTTGTCAATTTGGGGGTCCCGACGACAAGGAGTCAGGGAATAGTGGAGAAAAAATCCCGAATTCGCGACAGGATTTTAGCGTGGCATTTCGGGATTTCGGCACTTCAGGTGTCGAAAATCAGAGGAGGTAGCATTTTGGGATCAAGAGTTTCAAACTCCTGGCACCTGGAAGCCCGAAATAATGCAGATTTTTGGATCGAACGAAGGCTTACAGCCGTTGATCCCGTGTATGGAACGATTTCAGAGTTCAGGGTTTTGAAGTGGGAGAGGAACGGTTGTCGAAGGGTTGTTCAAGTTCTGAAAGCCAGAAAGCTTGAGTGGATAGGTGGCAAGAATCAACATGGGAAATTAAGTACAGTGGGGAAGACATGTGGTGTGTACTCGTCGCCAGGCGGAGTCAATCTTCGTTGACTATTTTGGGTATCGAAGTTTGGAGAACTGAGAGACTTGTATTTGGATTCGTGAAGTCGCGATGTCCAAAACTCTGAATCAATGAAAGGTTTCATTGTGGAGCCAGCCTTTGCTGAACACATCAGGGTTCAACATTTCAACAGTTTCAAAGACAAGAGGTCGAGATTATTTGCTCCAGAATTCCCGAAGTCGTGAAACGCGATACAACTATAGAGGAGGACGTAGCCAAAGATTTCAGTGTTTTGGCATTTCGGGTTTAGGCGGGTTGAAAAGCCGAGAAACAAGACAACAAGAATCATGATATTCCAAAACCCAAAATCCCAATTCGGCAAAGGGCACGATCATATTGTTGGTCAGGAGATTTGGGTTGATGCCTTGTGTTTGATCACGCGGGCATACCTATAAGGACTTGTGGAAAACATTGTTGTGTGTGTGAAGTATTCCGTGAGGGGAAATCAAAGAGTCAATCAGACTTTGGGGAAGATTTGGAATGATCCTATGTGGATCTTGGCCTGAGGGTCGGGGTTCTGCATCATTTGGTATCAGAGCTCAGAACAAGTTCTTTGCTTTCTATAGCAGAGAGAACAAGTTAACATTTTATAGCCATGCTGCCAAGAAGAAGAGACAGACCAATGCCAATGCCTGATCCAACAAGAGAAAGAGAAATGTGCAAGTTACGTGCCAGGCTTGATGCCATGGTGACAACACAGAGGCACACAGTTGACGTTGGGGATATCAGAGAGGATGAAAGTGGAAATGAAGATGGAAATGAAGGAGAAGAATTCATAGTCGAAGATGCTGCAGACGAACGCCTATTTAGGGTTGTTGCAAGGATAGGTGCTAGAGAAAAAATTGACATTCTAGTGTATGAGGAAAACTTAGATGTTGAAGAGCTTCTAGACTGGATTAGAGCTCTGGATAAATACTTCAACTATGAGGATGTTGAGGAAGACAATAAATTCAAACATGCCATTACTAAACTTAAAGGGCATGCAACACTATGGTGGGATGAACTACAGGCTAACAGATGCTGTAAGGGCAAGCAGAAAATCAAAAGCTGGGATAGAATGATTGCAAAGATGAAATCCAAATTTATACCCAAGGATTATCAAATCACTCTGTTTTGGAGGATGCAGAATTTGAGACATAAGTTGATGTCAGTGAAAGAATACACTGAAGAATTCTACAAGATAAACATCAGAGTAGGTCATCGAGAGAGTGATGATGAAAAAGTTGTCAGGTACATGAATGGTCTGTGATATGAAATTCAACATGAGATGATCATGATGACCATTCGAACTATGGAAGATGCTTATCAGATAGCTCTGAAAGCCGAAGAGAAGCTGAGACGGAAGCAAGGTCAAAGAGGCCGAGGTAGAAGTCAAGCCAGAGGCAAAACAATTGCCCAAGACAGAACTCAGAAATCTAAAGAAGAGGGGAAGAAACCTCAAACTCAACATGAGAGGGGAGGAAGCTCACAGAGAGGACAATATTCTGATAGAAATGCTTTTCCTCGAGCTAGAGGAAGAGGAAGAGGCAGAGGTGGTGTGTACAATTCCTGCAAAAACCCCGATAGATCTAGAATTCTAGTTAAATTGAACACAAACAATTTGTTGATATTCAAGAGATGAGAGAAAGTTTTTTCTCCATAAATCAGAGAATTATATT
>JZKD02S0195103.1:0-22480 GCA_000966675.3 Picea glauca | reverse complement strand
GAGCGCGAGAAAGAACAAAGATTATGCTCGTCAGTGTCACAAGGTTGGTGAAAAGATGCTTCTTGAAATCCGGGAAATACAGACAGTTTTGGGCCCAAAGCATTAGTAACTTCTTGAAAAAAGATTAAAAACCCAAAAATGACTTTATAATAAGGAGAAATAGAAAAAAATAAACCTATCAAATAGTGAAACAGGTCAAAAAGTTCATTTACCATTTGATTTTTTACCAAACTCCTCCATATTTGTAACTTTCCACCTTTAGGAGGTTTTTTTTCGATCTGAGACTACTGGAGTTGTGAGTGATCATTTACATTTTTTTTCTGACCAAGTTGGTCATATTTCCCTTCTCATCATTTTTTATGGTTTTTTTTCTTTGTTTTAGCTTATGTTTTGAGCATTCTGGGCTCCTTAGGAATCCCTAGAGTGTCGAACCAGATCGATGCTCACTAAAAGCATTGAGGGGAGCACTGATCATGATTTAAAATAACTGGTGCACATTCTTAGGGAGTGTTAGTGCTCCGTAGGTATTTTTTAAGGAGCACTAGGTGCAGAACTCAAAACTCTTTTGTCTTTTGGGCTAAATAGAAACAATTTTCTTCCATAAAAATTTGACAAATGATGTTTAAATGTTGCATTTTAATATTTCACCATTTATTTAGCCATGATAGAGTGAAAAAGAGAGTGAACATGAGTTCAATGATATTTTCACTCTCCAAATCCCTCAAGCGAGGGAAAATTTGCGAAACTACAGGTTACTCAAGTATTTCAAGCTCCAAAACATGAGGAAGGAAGTACTACTACACTGTGTTGACACAACCTTTTCCCCAGTAGAGTCACCAAATTCTGTTATAGGAAAATTCCCCTGTGTACAATTGAATATCCTCTTGGATTCTAGACCCCTACTACCAAGATAGAAAGATGCAAATGGACACTAACATCCTTTTAAATGTAGTTAAGATAATCAAATAAAAGAGAGGAATAAGTAATGATGTACCTTGTTCTGAAGCTTGTCCTCACTTAATCCCAACTGAAATTGATCTCCAAGATCCTTAGCATGACACTATATCTACAATCCAATCGAAAACGAAGAAAATGAATACTTCCTACTCTATCAAGATTAGTTTAAACTAAATTTATCCATAATAGACAAGTATATGCAATAATACAAAAACTTTAAGGAAATAGGCCAAACATATATTAATGAGAACATTAAAAAGATATTTACAATGTGTAGATTCAGTTGCAGTAACCTCTCCAATTCCTCCTTTTCCAACCCCTTGCTCAAAATATTCATGATCAAAATGACAATACTTTTTTTGATTATTATCCTCCTCTTCACCATGAGAATGCCCCCTTTTATAGGATTTGAGAGGCTCAACCACCTTGGTTATATTTGGTATAAGTTGAGGATATGACTCCATCAATTGTGGTATTTTCCTTAGATGCAGCCTAAATATTGGATTCAAGCCAAACCAACTAGAATAATCTCTAGATTTCCTTAGAGAAAAGGGGAAGTTCTTCCCATGATTCTCTCAACCAATCAGTGCTCCCTCAAAATGGGAAACAGAGCATTAAAACAATCCCTACTAGATGTATAGAGAGCGCTAGCACTCCCCACATATGAGTAGGGGAGCGTTGATTCTCCAAAATTTCATCAAGATGACCAATTCTCAAGGCAAAATGTTTTGTTTAGTTTGTCAAATGATGTGGTTTCTCCTTCCAACATGTTCTAGAGGATGTATCAAGTGTTTCCATGATGTCGTTCACAATGTGACATGCATAACAAAAATCTGTCATTTACGACACTTGCAACACTTGCGAAAATGAGAATGTGACATTATCGAAGTGAGGAATTTTGACGTGTAACTGTAATCACTCATAACTTAATCAATTTTGGAAGAAATTATTTGTTCATACATAGGAACAATTAGGTGTATTGAGATTCTCCATTTAATGGTCCATGTAGGGTGAATCATGGGATCTTAACTTTTTCTGTACTTGCAAAATAGAAACAAACATTTAAGAACACAACTTAGAAAATGATTGTTCACACACATAAGAATAATAAATGATCACTTAGAAATTATGAACATATACAGAATTATCACAAACCTGTATTGCACATTATCAAATGTATTACTGAAACACAACATAAATGAAATTATACTAAATGTTTTACAATTAAACTACGAAATTGTTTCACTCACACAAAAATAAAATTACATTCACACAATAGTTACAAATAGGATTACCTTGGTTGGATTGGTGTGCCCTTTCTATACCAACAAGGAATATCAAAGAAACTTACAGAATGGAGAACTTTATCAAACACATCAACTTCATAAATTGTAACTCATATCATTACTTCATAAAAATGTTTACAAAATAGTTTACTCAGGAGTCATATCTCCAACATAAAAATTATTTACTTAATCCTTGTATATCTATCATCTCTAGGGGCCTCTTCTTAAAGATAAACAATCATTACAATCAATACCTCGAGATAATATCAAATGAGTGCTTTAATATTACAATTGGAAAATCTAACATTTTCATGGAAATGGCTTCATCCTCATGACATGAAGTTCATTAGGATGAAAAATATCATAGTTTATAACAAACAAAATATTCTCTGACCAAAAACATCCTTGGACCCACCGAAAAAAAACTAGTTCAAATAACAAAGTCTGTAGATGTAGAACTAGTACTAGAAATGTATAGGTGGAACATGAAGATTGGTATTGGATGTGCACAGTCAAATACATTGGTACCAAATGAATTAAATACTAGATGAATGTTGAAATGGGTACTGTATGAGTAAGATATCTTTCATAATATCTTCTTGAATGAACCAAGGTAATTAGAGATCATGTAACATCAATCGTTCAATTCTAGTTATTAATAAATCTCATAAATCATGATTTAAACATGGGTTACGTCATGTATACACAATAATGGATAAAATACATGTATTCGAAGAAAATGGGAAAATGGTGCATATGTCTGAGGTAAAGTTGGTCAAGATAGAGGACAAGATAAGGTAACTGGAGGCATAAAAAAGAAGACCCAATAGGTATCCTTGAGAAAAAATCCTTCTTTTCTCTATCTATGAGTCACTGACTCCAATATATCTATCACCCTCTGATCTCTGGATGAATGAACTTCTTCACCCAAATTATATCCCATTGTGTCATTGTCCTTCGTGGCTTAAGCACTTGAGCAAAAATATATATTTTCTCCTAAGTGGATGACAAAGGAACATGAGAAAAAGTCCTTCTCTGCTCCTATGTTCTCTCATGTGGCTCATATCTCTAGATTAAAGTCCTTCTCCACATATCTGAGATCTCCTTAGTGACTTCCACCTCCTTCTATTTCTAAACAAACCACCTTGTTGAAAATACATTTGTATTGATCTTGTACGACCATGTACGCACATGTCACAACTGCAACCCAGTTATGTACAAGACTCTCAGAACTATGATATTCATATGTACATACCTTTCACCACTGTGAACTGTGTATGTACATGATTATTCCTTCTACGACTTGCATACACCTCTGTACACCTACAAAAAATCATGTTTCCCATAAATTAGTCCTTTAATTTGTGTCTTCTAGTTTATAAATTGTTAGCGTGTGGTTATACGACCATGGGTTCAAGTTATCTAACAAACAAACCCTATAGACATCGACCCTTTTGGCATCACTTTCATGCAAGTGAAGTCTAACCCAAGGCATCTATTGGGGTTGCAGAAACCAATTTTCTATAGGTATGAGGGGGTGTGAGGCTATCTCCATGTTCATTCCTACTTTATCTACCATGGTTGTAGTATTTTGTATCTATTTCCCATGATTAATTAGCAACATCAATTATGTAGCATCATTATGACATAGGTTGTAAAACAAACCATTCATTGTAAAATTCATCTTTATTGTGCATAATCTACACATATACAAATATACTTATGCATAAATAAAGAATTCATGAAAAATCAAATAATAAGACATTCAGAAACAGAGTCTTAACGTGGTTCGCTCAACTTTGGGCTACATCCACAACGACTAGATTCTTTATTATTCTTTATGCAATCTCCCTAGGCTTGTGCACTGCGCTTACTATAAATATATCAGGATATCCTTCCCCATATTTCCTAGATTCTCTATAGTGTAATCCTCTCTCTGCAAAACTCTCCCTAACCCTTCAAACATAGAGTCTCTCTCACTCTCAGTCTATTCTCTCAACATCAACAACTTATGGACTACAACCCAACTTCAGCATATCTTCAACATAACTTCAACAACCTACTCTACTTGACCCATTACATACTTATACATTGAATTTAGGGCTCAAAACCCTATTCTATTATCCCCAAAACCTTATTACAGCTCATGAAAACTCATTGTTTGGGCGTTATTTTCCTATCTTTGTGCTTGCATGCTGCTTTTACGCTCCTGAATGTTGTTCCTCCTACTTTTGCACATCTAGCTTCTTTTTCATGTCTAAATTATTTTGTGTGCATGTTCATTCTTCATTCTTTGAATTTCTTATCCAATAGGCCCCCAACACTCACATGTGGCTCTTCTTGAGCCACTTAGGCCTGTTTTGTCACAACCCCCCATGCTTCCATGGAATTTTGAGAGGTTTCCTTTGTTGTTGTGACTTCTTTCTGGAATTCTACCTCTTATTCCAAAATCTCTTCTACGACCTGCATAGTCAAAGTCGTAAGTTTTTCCTCATGGTCATGTGCTTCCTTCTTTACCTTGCCCTGCACAACTACCAATTCTCCTATTATCCTTAGTTCTTCATCTTGCAATGGTACTAATCATTGTTGGAGAATATTATGATGGTACCTTATATTTTCTATTTCATTGTACGAATGCCTTTATGCCAGAATGGTCATCATGCACTCCACTAGTGGAAGTGTACTTATATTCTCTGAAGCCTTCTACTCGTTTTCCTATGAATCTCTTAGTCTAGCTTATACAACCTTCATTTTTGGATCCTCCATCACGTTTTTCCATATATGCATGTTTTCTTCACATAAATTTGCACATTCCTCATCCATCTTCTTAATATTTTATACAGGTTTCATATGGGTTCTTTATCGTTGTGCCTTTTCCTTCAGTGGTGTCTCTGGTGTGTTACGCAATTCCAAGTCTCTGATCTTGGTGAGTAAGCCTTTAATGACTTCCCTAATTTTTTATACTTGTTATTCAATTGTATATTCGACCACCATCAACATTTTTGTAATATCCTTGTAGAGTTTTTGGATGTCATGTTGTATTCGTTCCTCCTGTTGCTCGACCTCATCCTTCTCTTTCAATATTTTCTCATACTTTTCTTCAACTTTTCTCTTCTCCTTCAATATCCTTTCCACCTTTTCCTTAGCTGCGGTATTCTCCTGTACAATACTTGTATACCATTTTTGAAACTCTATGTTCTCCACGACTACCTTTTCCAACTCACTTTATGTTGATTCTGTGTGGAACCACATCTCCTGCATAATGCCAATGTGCAAGATCTGTATCACTACTATGGGAATCTATGAGATGATTAATTCCAGTTGACTTAGCTATTTTACCTACTCCTACATTTTAGGAGTAGGAAACCCAATCACATCTGGTGAAATCTTCACCACCATGTGCCCTGATGCCAACTTTGAAAAGTAAGACATGGTCAATCTCTCCCCAGTTGGGCCTGTTGATGGTCCTTCCTCTGATCTTCGCTCTAGTATTATTATTTCTAATTCAAACCACTGATCCAAGGATTTCAAATACTCTTTCACCTTCCTTTTTAGTTCTTCTTGTAGCTGTGACACCGTTTAAATTTCCTCCTCTGTGGTGTCCATTACTTGATATCCAATTCGATCGATATCATCATTTGTTAAGGTGTATTTGGAAGGTGTTTTATGTTCTTTCCTCTTCTTGTGCAAAGATGGTAATATCCACTTACCTTTATATTTCCTCTTCTTGTCGATTGTTTCTTGCGCATCCCCTTTGTCACTTCCTTGTGCCCCATCTAGTTCTTCATCTTCATTGTATCATTCCTTCCCATCATGGTGCCCCATTTCTTCAGCTAGGATTTTACATTCTTTGTCCTAGTCATTTGAAATAAGGCATACATCATCCTCTGTCAAATTGTAACTTGTTGGAAGCCACTAGCATGATGGATCCCATTTGTCTTGGATATACATGTGGCACATCCCTTCTTTGAAGCACGCAATATCTTGATAGTTCTCCATAATTTGGTAGGTAATCTGTGGTGTGTGCTCTATTATGTGCCTAATCATGTAAAATTAGAAATAGAAGGTGACATTGTTGTCTTGTTGTCTCCCCTTATGTGTAGTATTCCATGAGTTAACATATTGCATTGTTCCATGATCTTGGCATGACGTCTTAAAAAATTGGCACTCATCAGGTTCCCTCCAGGTGACCAATGCTATCAGTATGAGAATCCAGGCATAGTGAAATTTTGTGCCTTTCTCTTGGGATTTAGTGAAATCTACTAGAAAATGATTGACAAAAAATATGGCCCAATTCATATACACTCCTTCTATGCAGTTCTTCATAGTGGCTATGATTGCGGTTGGCACCTCATCCTTCTGATATTTCCTTATTAATTTGCAGGACACTATCTGTGTTGCAAATTGAACTACATCACCTCTTATGTTGGTGAAGTCTAACCCTCGCTTGCCTCTTATGGTATTAAATTTCTCTTTCATATTTTCAGATAATGCCTTCTCCCCATCCTCTTTGTGAATAATGTTGTTGAATCCTCCCCTTCTATTGAAAATCTAGATATCCATGCAACCAATTGAATTTCTATATATACTTTTGGATATAGCCATAACGTCCCTTTGTGGATGAAACTCAATAATATATTGACCCAACCATTTATTTCCAAACTTCGGAAAAAATTTGGGATCTCTAACAAATTCAATATCCCTGACTTTTTCAGCCCTCTCACCCAAATTTGCGGCTTGACCAGTATTGCACATGTCCTTGGTAAGATTTTAGTAAGTAAATATTTGTCTCGTGTTAACTTAGGAACCTTTTGGGCATTTTTTATGTTGTGGTTGTAAAAATTCAATGCATCGACCTTTCCCATCAGGTCCCCTTCAATAATGACACTTTGTGGTATTTCTGGCGTAACCAGTGGGTATTTGGCATCCTTAAGAAGTATAACATGTGGTGCATTGTCCTTTCTCAATGGTACACAATCTCTAGGAAACATTGGTTGTGAATCCAAATATCTAGGTGTTTCCTTGAACTCCAGTGTGACCATTGGTCGCATTTGGGATGTCTTTTATGTTGCGGAAGTTGGTGCCCCAACTTTTGTTGGCGCCATTACTGTAACCCGGTTATCAACAACAATATTATTTGTATCTACAATGCGTTTATTGGATCTCTGTTACTCGTATGCAACACTAAGTGAAAATAACCAATGGTTGTTGACCCTTTGTGGATTTTGTGCCCCTTCGCCAATTTTCTATGTCCCTTCGTGTCTAAATTAATTGTCCAATCTTCCAGTGGGGTGTTGAATTCTTTATTTAATGCATATTTATTTATGTATCATCCATTATATTTGTACCTCATACTTCTAGTCTGTCATGATATTCGATGTCAGTTTCCCTTTATGGCTATGTGTTGTCTTTATGACTTGTCATTAATGCTCTTTAAGCATCGTTTCCTCCCTTTTATTTCCTTTAACGATCAAGTCATCATGTTCTGTATGTTTATTTTTTTTGTACCTAATTGTCGCATTGTTCCATGTTCTGTATGTTTATTTTGTGTAGTGTTTTTTAATGCATCTGCACAACACTTCATTTTTCTACACAGTTCATGTCATTGTATCTCCCTTACGCTCATCGTAACTTCAAATTTTTCCTATTTTTCCTTTGTTTTTATTTTCTCTTTTTCCACTTTTTATTTATTTTTCTCTTTTTCTACTTTTTCTTACTTTTTCTTTTTATTTTTCCTACTATCATACACTACTATAATAAAAAGGTTCTTTCACAGTTCAGACTAGTGCGAGGTGAGTCAGTTGTCACTATAAATTTTCAGTGGAATTAAATTCACCATTCCTTTCTGGACTTCTGCTTTCAGTGTTTCCAATTGCACAAATCTTTCCTCCATCACATGCTTAATCACATATGGCCCTAACCAATGTATTTAAAACTTCCATGGATGGTGCATGAAGTTATGATCATATAGCAATACTAAGTCCTCCACTATAATTTTTTTATGTTTAGTATTTTTATCATGCCATGCCTTTTCCCTTGCCTTTTGAACCTACTCATGGAACTCCGTGACAAATTGATATTCCTCAAGTTGTACCAATCATGAAAATATCTCCTCTACTACACCAGAGTCTGAAAGATTAGTAATATTTGTTGCAACACGCATGCTAGGTACAATAAACTCCATCGGCATTACTGCTTCTTTCCCATAGACCAACCTAAAGGTGTATGTCATGTCAACCTTTTACTTGTAGTCCTATATGCCCATAATACTTCATGAACCCTTAAGTCCTAGAAATCTCTACCTACATTGCATATCTTTGTGAAAGAATTCTCTAGAATTTTATTAAAATATTCTACAGTCCTATTGGCCCGAGGGTGATATGGCGTACTCTTCTGATGATGAATTTGAAAATCATCAGTTAAAGTTGCAATCATCCTATTCAGGAAGTGTGTTCCTTGATCATTGAGTAAATGCACGGGAATCCAAATCGTGTTATTACATTCTCAAATAGAAACCTCACAACAGTCTCTGCAATGCAATCTATGATTGGTGTTTCTTCTTCCCATCAGATCAAATATTATTTCACAATAACTATATACTTATCTCTTGATATTCTAGTTGGTGGGTTGATCATTCCCTCAAAATCTATTTCCCATTTATAAAATTCCTAGAATGTGACCTATGGGTGTAAAGTAATCTCATCCCTTCTATAGGTATTTCCACCCTTTGATAAACACCACATTCCTGAAAATATTCTTTAGCATCCTTATGAAGTGTGGGCCACCAAAGCTCTGTGCAAAAAATCTTCTGTTCTTTTTCTCTACCTTTGTAGTGTCCTAAAATTTCTTCGTGTTCTTTCAAGAGTATCATTGGACTTTCATTATTTAACACACATCATCTCAATATTCCATATGCACATAACTTGTATAAGTTCCATGCAATTAACTGATAGTTTATTTCTTTAACCACTAACTACACAATGTTTGTGAAGTAGTCGTCCACCATTTTTACTGTGAATAATTGTGCATCTGGCAAGATGTCATCCAAATTCCCTGCATATTCTCCTGATAGTATGCGTGATAAGTGATTTGGTCCTACATTCAACTTCCCTAGTTTCACAACAACTTCAAAATTATATTCTTGAAACAACAACAACCATCCGCATATTCTCCCCCCCTACACTATCTTGTTCACCAAGTATCATAGTGTATAATGGTATGCATACATATTAAAGTGAGACCCCAATAAATAATTTCTAAACTTTCATAGTGCATATACCATTTCCAACCTTTTTCATTCTATGGTAGTGTAATTGTTTTCTATTGTTCACAACTTCCTACTTGCAAAAGAAATTGGGTGCTCTATGTCTCCTTCTCTTGATGAGATAATATTTCTCCCAAAGGTATGGATGACACATCCACATGAACATGGAACTCCTTCTTCCAATATGGGAAGATAAAAATAGGCATGTGTTAGAAAAACAGGACTGCGGAGCAATAAAATAAAGAAAATGTGAAAAAAAAACATAGAATATACACAATACAATAGAGACACAGATTTACATGGTTCACCCAGTGTGGGCTACGTCCACTAGATAAATTTCCAGGTCCTTCCTTTATTATTATCCAACAAATGAAGGGATACAACCTACAACAAAACCTGTTGTAACTTCCTCTTCTTTCTCTAACAGTCTCCTCTCTCATAATACAATACTCGCAATCATGCATAGCCGCAATACATTTCCCTCATAATAGAGGGTTTCCTTTGAGGGAAAAAAACCATAACACAATTTCTACTGTTAGATCTGTGACCTTATAATGAACGGTCTAGATTTACAATGAAATTACAATATACTTTTACAAGGCAATTTTTACTTCGAGGGCTTTGCCCCTGAACCCCCATTGGGGGATGTTTCCCTCGAACCCCCGCCAGGGAACCACTTTCCCCCGAACCCCCCAGCCGAGGGGATAGGCCCCCAGACCCTGCAGAGGGGGTACCCCCCCTCTGCACTCCCCTACGTGGAGGAGTGTACATACTTCTGTGGTGTAAATTCTTCATGGGGTATAAACATGGATGAAAGAAAGGACCTTTGAATCAGGAACATAATCAGGCTCCACAACCAACAATATCCCACTTGGAGACTTATATCAACAACTCCACTAATATTGTATATGCTGGACTTTGAACCTTCTTGGACCTGGAAAATTTCTCATCTTCATCTTCATTCTTGAAGACCAACTGAAACTGAGCAGGAACTCAATTTCTCTCTGGTTACTCCCTTTGTTAACATGTCTGCAGGATTCTGGCTAGTGTGTATCCTTTCCAACTTCAAATGTCCATCTTCCAAGCCAGATCATATGAAGTGGTACCTCAACTGTATATGCTTAGTATTTGAATGAAAGGTTGAGTTCTTTTCAAGATGAATTGCACTCTCACTGTCACAGTACAACCTACTATTCTATTTCTTCTTTCGCAATTCCTCCATAAACCTTTGTAACCAAATCATCTCTTTACTAGCCTCTATAGTAGCAACATACTCTGCCTCTATTGTTGAAAGTGCAAAAACCTTTTGCAGTTTCAAAATCCAACTTACTGTCATTCCATCTATAGTAAAAGAATACCTTGTGGAGCTCCTTCTGTTGTCTTTATCACCTGCCATATCTGAATCAACATATCCCTGTAGAAAAGTGTCTGAACCTCCAAAAAATAATGCATGAGTNGAGCGCGAGAAAGAACAAAGATTATGCTCGTCAGTGTCACAAGGTTGGTGAAAAGATGCTTCTTGAAATCCGGGAAATACAGACAGTTTTGGGCCCAAAGCATTAGTAACTTCTTGAAAAAAGATTAAAAACCCAAAAATGACTTTATAATAAGGAGAAATAGAAAAAAATAAACCTATCAAATAGTGAAACAGGTCAAAAAGTTCATTTACCATTTGATTTTTTACCAAACTCCTCCATATTTGTAACTTTCCACCTTTAGGAGGTTTTTTTTCGATCTGAGACTACTGGAGTTGTGAGTGATCATTTACATTTTTTTTCTGACCAAGTTGGTCATATTTCCCTTCTCATCATTTTTTATGGTTTTTTTTCTTTGTTTTAGCTTATGTTTTGAGCATTCTGGGCTCCTTAGGAATCCCTAGAGTGTCGAACCAGATCGATGCTCACTAAAAGCATTGAGGGGAGCACTGATCATGATTTAAAATAACTGGTGCACATTCTTAGGGAGTGTTAGTGCTCCGTAGGTATTTTTTAAGGAGCACTAGGTGCAGAACTCAAAACTCTTTTGTCTTTTGGGCTAAATAGAAACAATTTTCTTCCATAAAAATTTGACAAATGATGTTTAAATGTTGCATTTTAATATTTCACCATTTATTTAGCCATGATAGAGTGAAAAAGAGAGTGAACATGAGTTCAATGATATTTTCACTCTCCAAATCCCTCAAGCGAGGGAAAATTTGCGAAACTACAGGTTACTCAAGTATTTCAAGCTCCAAAACATGAGGAAGGAAGTACTACTACACTGTGTTGACACAACCTTTTCCCCAGTAGAGTCACCAAATTCTGTTATAGGAAAATTCCCCTGTGTACAATTGAATATCCTCTTGGATTCTAGACCCCTACTACCAAGATAGAAAGATGCAAATGGACACTAACATCCTTTTAAATGTAGTTAAGATAATCAAATAAAAGAGAGGAATAAGTAATGATGTACCTTGTTCTGAAGCTTGTCCTCACTTAATCCCAACTGAAATTGATCTCCAAGATCCTTAGCATGACACTATATCTACAATCCAATCGAAAACGAAGAAAATGAATACTTCCTACTCTATCAAGATTAGTTTAAACTAAATTTATCCATAATAGACAAGTATATGCAATAATACAAAAACTTTAAGGAAATAGGCCAAACATATATTAATGAGAACATTAAAAAGATATTTACAATGTGTAGATTCAGTTGCAGTAACCTCTCCAATTCCTCCTTTTCCAACCCCTTGCTCAAAATATTCATGATCAAAATGACAATACTTTTTTTGATTATTATCCTCCTCTTCACCATGAGAATGCCCCCTTTTATAGGATTTGAGAGGCTCAACCACCTTGGTTATATTTGGTATAAGTTGAGGATATGACTCCATCAATTGTGGTATTTTCCTTAGATGCAGCCTAAATATTGGATTCAAGCCAAACCAACTAGAATAATCTCTAGATTTCCTTAGAGAAAAGGGGAAGTTCTTCCCATGATTCTCTCAACCAATCAGTGCTCCCTCAAAATGGGAAACAGAGCATTAAAACAATCCCTACTAGATGTATAGAGAGCGCTAGCACTCCCCACATATGAGTAGGGGAGCGTTGATTCTCCAAAATTTCATCAAGATGACCAATTCTCAAGGCAAAATGTTTTGTTTAGTTTGTCAAATGATGTGGTTTCTCCTTCCAACATGTTCTAGAGGATGTATCAAGTGTTTCCATGATGTCGTTCACAATGTGACATGCATAACAAAAATCTGTCATTTACGACACTTGCAACACTTGCGAAAATGAGAATGTGACATTATCGAAGTGAGGAATTTTGACGTGTAACTGTAATCACTCATAACTTAATCAATTTTGGAAGAAATTATTTGTTCATACATAGGAACAATTAGGTGTATTGAGATTCTCCATTTAATGGTCCATGTAGGGTGAATCATGGGATCTTAACTTTTTCTGTACTTGCAAAATAGAAACAAACATTTAAGAACACAACTTAGAAAATGATTGTTCACACACATAAGAATAATAAATGATCACTTAGAAATTATGAACATATACAGAATTATCACAAACCTGTATTGCACATTATCAAATGTATTACTGAAACACAACATAAATGAAATTATACTAAATGTTTTACAATTAAACTACGAAATTGTTTCACTCACACAAAAATAAAATTACATTCACACAATAGTTACAAATAGGATTACCTTGGTTGGATTGGTGTGCCCTTTCTATACCAACAAGGAATATCAAAGAAACTTACAGAATGGAGAACTTTATCAAACACATCAACTTCATAAATTGTAACTCATATCATTACTTCATAAAAATGTTTACAAAATAGTTTACTCAGGAGTCATATCTCCAACATAAAAATTATTTACTTAATCCTTGTATATCTATCATCTCTAGGGGCCTCTTCTTAAAGATAAACAATCATTACAATCAATACCTCGAGATAATATCAAATGAGTGCTTTAATATTACAATTGGAAAATCTAACATTTTCATGGAAATGGCTTCATCCTCATGACATGAAGTTCATTAGGATGAAAAATATCATAGTTTATAACAAACAAAATATTCTCTGACCAAAAACATCCTTGGACCCACCGAAAAAAAACTAGTTCAAATAACAAAGTCTGTAGATGTAGAACTAGTACTAGAAATGTATAGGTGGAACATGAAGATTGGTATTGGATGTGCACAGTCAAATACATTGGTACCAAATGAATTAAATACTAGATGAATGTTGAAATGGGTACTGTATGAGTAAGATATCTTTCATAATATCTTCTTGAATGAACCAAGGTAATTAGAGATCATGTAACATCAATCGTTCAATTCTAGTTATTAATAAATCTCATAAATCATGATTTAAACATGGGTTACGTCATGTATACACAATAATGGATAAAATACATGTATTCGAAGAAAATGGGAAAATGGTGCATATGTCTGAGGTAAAGTTGGTCAAGATAGAGGACAAGATAAGGTAACTGGAGGCATAAAAAAGAAGACCCAATAGGTATCCTTGAGAAAAAATCCTTCTTTTCTCTATCTATGAGTCACTGACTCCAATATATCTATCACCCTCTGATCTCTGGATGAATGAACTTCTTCACCCAAATTATATCCCATTGTGTCATTGTCCTTCGTGGCTTAAGCACTTGAGCAAAAATATATATTTTCTCCTAAGTGGATGACAAAGGAACATGAGAAAAAGTCCTTCTCTGCTCCTATGTTCTCTCATGTGGCTCATATCTCTAGATTAAAGTCCTTCTCCACATATCTGAGATCTCCTTAGTGACTTCCACCTCCTTCTATTTCTAAACAAACCACCTTGTTGAAAATACATTTGTATTGATCTTGTACGACCATGTACGCACATGTCACAACTGCAACCCAGTTATGTACAAGACTCTCAGAACTATGATATTCATATGTACATACCTTTCACCACTGTGAACTGTGTATGTACATGATTATTCCTTCTACGACTTGCATACACCTCTGTACACCTACAAAAAATCATGTTTCCCATAAATTAGTCCTTTAATTTGTGTCTTCTAGTTTATAAATTGTTAGCGTGTGGTTATACGACCATGGGTTCAAGTTATCTAACAAACAAACCCTATAGACATCGACCCTTTTGGCATCACTTTCATGCAAGTGAAGTCTAACCCAAGGCATCTATTGGGGTTGCAGAAACCAATTTTCTATAGGTATGAGGGGGTGTGAGGCTATCTCCATGTTCATTCCTACTTTATCTACCATGGTTGTAGTATTTTGTATCTATTTCCCATGATTAATTAGCAACATCAATTATGTAGCATCATTATGACATAGGTTGTAAAACAAACCATTCATTGTAAAATTCATCTTTATTGTGCATAATCTACACATATACAAATATACTTATGCATAAATAAAGAATTCATGAAAAATCAAATAATAAGACATTCAGAAACAGAGTCTTAACGTGGTTCGCTCAACTTTGGGCTACATCCACAACGACTAGATTCTTTATTATTCTTTATGCAATCTCCCTAGGCTTGTGCACTGCGCTTACTATAAATATATCAGGATATCCTTCCCCATATTTCCTAGATTCTCTATAGTGTAATCCTCTCTCTGCAAAACTCTCCCTAACCCTTCAAACATAGAGTCTCTCTCACTCTCAGTCTATTCTCTCAACATCAACAACTTATGGACTACAACCCAACTTCAGCATATCTTCAACATAACTTCAACAACCTACTCTACTTGACCCATTACATACTTATACATTGAATTTAGGGCTCAAAACCCTATTCTATTATCCCCAAAACCTTATTACAGCTCATGAAAACTCATTGTTTGGGCGTTATTTTCCTATCTTTGTGCTTGCATGCTGCTTTTACGCTCCTGAATGTTGTTCCTCCTACTTTTGCACATCTAGCTTCTTTTTCATGTCTAAATTATTTTGTGTGCATGTTCATTCTTCATTCTTTGAATTTCTTATCCAATAGGCCCCCAACACTCACATGTGGCTCTTCTTGAGCCACTTAGGCCTGTTTTGTCACAACCCCCCATGCTTCCATGGAATTTTGAGAGGTTTCCTTTGTTGTTGTGACTTCTTTCTGGAATTCTACCTCTTATTCCAAAATCTCTTCTACGACCTGCATAGTCAAAGTCGTAAGTTTTTCCTCATGGTCATGTGCTTCCTTCTTTACCTTGCCCTGCACAACTACCAATTCTCCTATTATCCTTAGTTCTTCATCTTGCAATGGTACTAATCATTGTTGGAGAATATTATGATGGTACCTTATATTTTCTATTTCATTGTACGAATGCCTTTATGCCAGAATGGTCATCATGCACTCCACTAGTGGAAGTGTACTTATATTCTCTGAAGCCTTCTACTCGTTTTCCTATGAATCTCTTAGTCTAGCTTATACAACCTTCATTTTTGGATCCTCCATCACGTTTTTCCATATATGCATGTTTTCTTCACATAAATTTGCACATTCCTCATCCATCTTCTTAATATTTTATACAGGTTTCATATGGGTTCTTTATCGTTGTGCCTTTTCCTTCAGTGGTGTCTCTGGTGTGTTACGCAATTCCAAGTCTCTGATCTTGGTGAGTAAGCCTTTAATGACTTCCCTAATTTTTTATACTTGTTATTCAATTGTATATTCGACCACCATCAACATTTTTGTAATATCCTTGTAGAGTTTTTGGATGTCATGTTGTATTCGTTCCTCCTGTTGCTCGACCTCATCCTTCTCTTTCAATATTTTCTCATACTTTTCTTCAACTTTTCTCTTCTCCTTCAATATCCTTTCCACCTTTTCCTTAGCTGCGGTATTCTCCTGTACAATACTTGTATACCATTTTTGAAACTCTATGTTCTCCACGACTACCTTTTCCAACTCACTTTATGTTGATTCTGTGTGGAACCACATCTCCTGCATAATGCCAATGTGCAAGATCTGTATCACTACTATGGGAATCTATGAGATGATTAATTCCAGTTGACTTAGCTATTTTACCTACTCCTACATTTTAGGAGTAGGAAACCCAATCACATCTGGTGAAATCTTCACCACCATGTGCCCTGATGCCAACTTTGAAAAGTAAGACATGGTCAATCTCTCCCCAGTTGGGCCTGTTGATGGTCCTTCCTCTGATCTTCGCTCTAGTATTATTATTTCTAATTCAAACCACTGATCCAAGGATTTCAAATACTCTTTCACCTTCCTTTTTAGTTCTTCTTGTAGCTGTGACACCGTTTAAATTTCCTCCTCTGTGGTGTCCATTACTTGATATCCAATTCGATCGATATCATCATTTGTTAAGGTGTATTTGGAAGGTGTTTTATGTTCTTTCCTCTTCTTGTGCAAAGATGGTAATATCCACTTACCTTTATATTTCCTCTTCTTGTCGATTGTTTCTTGCGCATCCCCTTTGTCACTTCCTTGTGCCCCATCTAGTTCTTCATCTTCATTGTATCATTCCTTCCCATCATGGTGCCCCATTTCTTCAGCTAGGATTTTACATTCTTTGTCCTAGTCATTTGAAATAAGGCATACATCATCCTCTGTCAAATTGTAACTTGTTGGAAGCCACTAGCATGATGGATCCCATTTGTCTTGGATATACATGTGGCACATCCCTTCTTTGAAGCACGCAATATCTTGATAGTTCTCCATAATTTGGTAGGTAATCTGTGGTGTGTGCTCTATTATGTGCCTAATCATGTAAAATTAGAAATAGAAGGTGACATTGTTGTCTTGTTGTCTCCCCTTATGTGTAGTATTCCATGAGTTAACATATTGCATTGTTCCATGATCTTGGCATGACGTCTTAAAAAATTGGCACTCATCAGGTTCCCTCCAGGTGACCAATGCTATCAGTATGAGAATCCAGGCATAGTGAAATTTTGTGCCTTTCTCTTGGGATTTAGTGAAATCTACTAGAAAATGATTGACAAAAAATATGGCCCAATTCATATACACTCCTTCTATGCAGTTCTTCATAGTGGCTATGATTGCGGTTGGCACCTCATCCTTCTGATATTTCCTTATTAATTTGCAGGACACTATCTGTGTTGCAAATTGAACTACATCACCTCTTATGTTGGTGAAGTCTAACCCTCGCTTGCCTCTTATGGTATTAAATTTCTCTTTCATATTTTCAGATAATGCCTTCTCCCCATCCTCTTTGTGAATAATGTTGTTGAATCCTCCCCTTCTATTGAAAATCTAGATATCCATGCAACCAATTGAATTTCTATATATACTTTTGGATATAGCCATAACGTCCCTTTGTGGATGAAACTCAATAATATATTGACCCAACCATTTATTTCCAAACTTCGGAAAAAATTTGGGATCTCTAACAAATTCAATATCCCTGACTTTTTCAGCCCTCTCACCCAAATTTGCGGCTTGACCAGTATTGCACATGTCCTTGGTAAGATTTTAGTAAGTAAATATTTGTCTCGTGTTAACTTAGGAACCTTTTGGGCATTTTTTATGTTGTGGTTGTAAAAATTCAATGCATCGACCTTTCCCATCAGGTCCCCTTCAATAATGACACTTTGTGGTATTTCTGGCGTAACCAGTGGGTATTTGGCATCCTTAAGAAGTATAACATGTGGTGCATTGTCCTTTCTCAATGGTACACAATCTCTAGGAAACATTGGTTGTGAATCCAAATATCTAGGTGTTTCCTTGAACTCCAGTGTGACCATTGGTCGCATTTGGGATGTCTTTTATGTTGCGGAAGTTGGTGCCCCAACTTTTGTTGGCGCCATTACTGTAACCCGGTTATCAACAACAATATTATTTGTATCTACAATGCGTTTATTGGATCTCTGTTACTCGTATGCAACACTAAGTGAAAATAACCAATGGTTGTTGACCCTTTGTGGATTTTGTGCCCCTTCGCCAATTTTCTATGTCCCTTCGTGTCTAAATTAATTGTCCAATCTTCCAGTGGGGTGTTGAATTCTTTATTTAATGCATATTTATTTATGTATCATCCATTATATTTGTACCTCATACTTCTAGTCTGTCATGATATTCGATGTCAGTTTCCCTTTATGGCTATGTGTTGTCTTTATGACTTGTCATTAATGCTCTTTAAGCATCGTTTCCTCCCTTTTATTTCCTTTAACGATCAAGTCATCATGTTCTGTATGTTTATTTTTTTTGTACCTAATTGTCGCATTGTTCCATGTTCTGTATGTTTATTTTGTGTAGTGTTTTTTAATGCATCTGCACAACACTTCATTTTTCTACACAGTTCATGTCATTGTATCTCCCTTACGCTCATCGTAACTTCAAATTTTTCCTATTTTTCCTTTGTTTTTATTTTCTCTTTTTCCACTTTTTATTTATTTTTCTCTTTTTCTACTTTTTCTTACTTTTTCTTTTTATTTTTCCTACTATCATACACTACTATAATAAAAAGGTTCTTTCACAGTTCAGACTAGTGCGAGGTGAGTCAGTTGTCACTATAAATTTTCAGTGGAATTAAATTCACCATTCCTTTCTGGACTTCTGCTTTCAGTGTTTCCAATTGCACAAATCTTTCCTCCATCACATGCTTAATCACATATGGCCCTAACCAATGTATTTAAAACTTCCATGGATGGTGCATGAAGTTATGATCATATAGCAATACTAAGTCCTCCACTATAATTTTTTTATGTTTAGTATTTTTATCATGCCATGCCTTTTCCCTTGCCTTTTGAACCTACTCA
The DNA here is from genome assembly GCA_000966675.3 of Picea glauca. Classification (NCBI taxonomy): domain Eukaryota; kingdom Viridiplantae; phylum Streptophyta; class Pinopsida; order Pinales; family Pinaceae; genus Picea; species Picea glauca. The sequence goes on along the minus strand of JZKD02S0195103.1, from coordinate 3,217 downwards.
TGGAACTCCGTGACAAATTGATATTCCTCAAGTTGTACCAATCATGAAAATATCTCCTCTACTACACCAGAGTCTGAAAGATTAGTAATATTTGTTGCAACACGCATGCTAGGTACAATAAACTCCATCGGCATTACTGCTTCTTTCCCATAGACCAACCTAAAGGTGTATGTCATGTCAACCTTTTACTTGTAGTCCTATATGCCCATAATACTTCATGAACCCTTAAGTCCTAGAAATCTCTACCTACATTGCATATCTTTGTGAAAGAATTCTCTAGAATTTTATTAAAATATTCTACAGTCCTATTGGCCCGAGGGTGATATGGCGTACTCTTCTGATGATGAATTTGAAAATCATCAGTTAAAGTTGCAATCATCCTATTCAGGAAGTGTGTTCCTTGATCATTGAGTAAATGCACGGGAATCCAAATCGTGTTATTACATTCTCAAATAGAAACCTCACAACAGTCTCTGCAATGCAATCTATGATTGGTGTTTCTTCTTCCCATCAGATCAAATATTATTTCACAATAACTATATACTTATCTCTTGATATTCTAGTTGGTGGGTTGATCATTCCCTCAAAATCTATTTCCCATTTATAAAATTCCTAGAATGTGACCTATGGGTGTAAAGTAATCTCATCCCTTCTATAGGTATTTCCACCCTTTGATAAACACCACATTCCTGAAAATATTCTTTAGCATCCTTATGAAGTGTGGGCCACCAAAGCTCTGTGCAAAAAATCTTCTGTTCTTTTTCTCTACCTTTGTAGTGTCCTAAAATTTCTTCGTGTTCTTTCAAGAGTATCATTGGACTTTCATTATTTAACACACATCATCTCAATATTCCATATGCACATAACTTGTATAAGTTCCATGCAATTAACTGATAGTTTATTTCTTTAACCACTAACTACACAATGTTTGTGAAGTAGTCGTCCACCATTTTTACTGTGAATAATTGTGCATCTGGCAAGATGTCATCCAAATTCCCTGCATATTCTCCTGATAGTATGCGTGATAAGTGATTTGGTCCTACATTCAACTTCCCTAGTTTCACAACAACTTCAAAATTATATTCTTGAAACAACAACAACCATCCGCATATTCTCCCCCCCTACACTATCTTGTTCACCAAGTATCATAGTGTATAATGGTATGCATACATATTAAAGTGAGACCCCAATAAATAATTTCTAAACTTTCATAGTGCATATACCATTTCCAACCTTTTTCATTCTATGGTAGTGTAATTGTTTTCTATTGTTCACAACTTCCTACTTGCAAAAGAAATTGGGTGCTCTATGTCTCCTTCTCTTGATGAGATAATATTTCTCCCAAAGGTATGGATGACACATCCACATGAACATGGAACTCCTTCTTCCAATATGGGAAGATCAAAATAGGCATGTATTAGAAAAACAGAACTGCAGAGCAATAAAATAAAGCAAATGTGAAAACAAAACATAGAATATACACAATACAATAGAGACACAGATTTACATGGTTCACCCAGTGTGGGCTACGTCCACTAGATAAATTTTCAGGTCCTTCCTTTATTATTATCCAAAAAATGAAGGGATACAACCTACAAAAAAACCTGTTGTAACTTCCTCTTCTTTCTCTAACAGTCTCCTCTCTCATAATACAATACTCACAATCATGCATAGCCGCAATACATTTCCCTCATAATAGAGGGTTTCCTTCGAGGGAAAAAAACCATAACACAATTTCTACTGTTAGATCTGTGACCTTATAATGAACGGTCTAGATTTACAATGAAATTACAATATACTTTTACAAGGCAATTTTTCCTTCGAGGGCTTCGCCCCTGAACCCCCATTGGGGGACGTTTCCCTCGAACCCCCGCCAGGGAACCACTTTCCCCCGAACCCCCCAGCCGAGGGGATAGGCCCCCCAGACCCTGCAGAGGGGGTACCCCCCCTCTGCACTCCCCTACGTGGAGGAGTGTACATACTTCTGTGGTGTAAAGTCTTCATGGGGTATAAACATGGATGAAAGAAAGGACCTTTGAATCAGGAACATAATCAGGCTCCACAACCAACAATATCCCACTTGGAGACTTATATCAACAACTCCACTACTATTGTATATGCTGGACTTTGAACCTTCTTGGACCTGGAAAATTTCTCATCTTCATCTCTATTCTTGAAGACCAACTGAAACTGAGCAGGAACTCAATTTCTCTCTGGTTACTCCCTTTGTTAACATGTCTGTAGGATTCTGGCTAGTGTGTATCCTTTCCAACTTCAAATGTCCATCTTCCAAGCCAGATCATATGAAGTGGTACCTCAACTATATATGCTTAGTATTTGAATGAAAGGTTGAGTTCTTTTCAAGATGAATTGCACTCTCACTGTCACAGTACAACCTACTATTCTATTTCTTCTTTCACAATTCCTCCATAAACCTTTGTAACCAAATCATCTCTTTACTAGCCTCTATAGTAGCAACATACTCTGCCTCTATTGTTGAAAGTGCAACAACCTTTTGCAGTTTCAAAATCCAACTTACTGTCATTCCACCTATAGTAAAAGAATACCTTGTGGAGCTCCTTCTGTTGTCTTTATCACCTGCCATATCTGAATCAACATATCCCTGTAGAAAAGTGTCTGAACCTCCAAAAAATAATGCATGAGTAGCATTACCTCTCAAATACCTAAGAATCCACTTTACTGCCTCCCAATGTTCTTTACCTGGATTGTTCATATACATTCTCACAACTCCCACTGCATATGCAATATCTGGTCTTGTGCAAACCATTGCATACATCAAGATGCCAACTGTTGATGAATAAGGGACCCTGGACATGTATTTTATATCCTTATGTGTCTTGGGACACATTTCCTTAGTTAATTTGAAATGACTAGCCAAAGGTGTACTAACTGGTTTTGCATTCTACATTCTAAACCTCTCCAACACCTCTGTGTACTCACCCTGAGACAATGTCAATTTGCGATTTTTTCTGTCTCTTGTTACTCTCATGCCAAGGATTTTCTTTGCAGCACCCAAATCCTTCATCGCAAATGAATTGGATAATTTCTTCTTGAGCATATTTATATCCTTCAAATTAGAAACTGCAACAAGCATGCCATCTACATACAATAGCAAGATAATATAGCTTCCATTTTCTAGCCTTTTAAAATAAACACAGTGATCAGAATGACATCTACTATAACCCTGTTCTATCAT
>JZKD02S0195092.1:0-10229 GCA_000966675.3 Picea glauca | reverse complement strand
ATATGTTGTTGATATGTATTCACATATAACTGATTATAAATGAAAGAAATGAGTAATGAGAAAATGTTGAATGTTAACTAAGGAGTTTTTGTGTAAGAGGGAAGTTTTGGGAAAACGATCCCCACACTCATTCACCCTCCCCTCTAAGTGTGGTAGGTGTGTCCAACATTCCTAACAAGGATAAAGGCTCATAGACACTAGGAAATACTTTGTATCAGGTGCCACTCAACTAAAAACCTACAGACCCTCATTCCACACATGTCTGTCCCACCCTCAGAAGTGTGCCCCTTCTCTACTAAACATTCCTTCGACTGCCCCACTTCCTTTCCGAGATTCAACAACAAGTCAGACAGGAAGTGTCAAAGCATTGTAACTACAGTTCTGCACCTTCAGGAAATCAATTCCCAACAATTCTCTTACCTAGAGAGAAATTGATCATGGGCCTCGCAACTCGCCTCTTCAATATCCCACATGCCTGACAACCTACTTCTTCAGTCCATCTCCCAAGCTAACCAGCTACATGAACACAAAATGGATATGGATACAAGTTCAGGTACAGTCATGAGGATATCAAGGATAGCTCAATGGGTGTGTGCATGCTCATGGGTGATTGACTGGATGACTGGATGACTGAATAATGGAAGGAATCATGGAAAAGATAGGAAAATGAACTAAGTCCCAACAATATGTATGCATGTCCCCAACTTGACACTTGTCATGTTGGAAGCTACTTTGGCCCACTTGTTCCCAACTTTAGAACTTAGGATAAAATAATTATCCATACTTTATGATTTAAAAAATATTAATATAATATTCATTTTTTGCTTAAGCTCCCTAGATTAGCCCTTTTCCTTAAATTTTAGGCCCCTCCCTTTCCCTAACCAGTGGATTTTAGTTCCCCATCTCTTTTATCGTGGTCAGTCTACACAACAATAAATTGTATATTAATTATGAGATATATACTAAAGTAGGCACACTAGGCTTTAACATCTAGGCTCTCTGGTCTAATCAAAACATAAGCATCCTAGCTTATAATAACTGGCTCACCAGCCTATAAAACACAACATATACACAAAAGGCTCTCTAGCCTCAAAGTCACGCACACTCAAGTTGTTACACGCGGTATCCAGGAATGTGAAACTTCCTCATTTTTCTATGCAGTACATGCACGCACTATGCCATGAAATGTGCATACAAAATGATATCAAATAACTCACCATCTTAAGTACATTTTCATTTACATTACAATTGGTTTTGGCCTAGTGATATTAAAATCCCCTCCCCTTATTTATGCACTATCCTTAGTGCATCATGTACCTATATACAACAAAATTTCAAAAATATTCAAGAAGATGTGGGTATTTTGTCCACATTGCATCCTCATGCTCCCAAGTAGCGTCCTTAGGACTGTTCAAGGTCCATTGGACCTTTACAATCCGTATGGATTGATTCTAGGGCTATTTGATTTTCCGGTCCAAAATGAGTATCGGTTGCACTTGAAAAGCGCCTTCTTGCTCCACCTGAATCACATTCCAATCAATAACATGATTAGCATCAGGTATATATTTCTTGAGAAAACATACATGGAATACATTATGAACATACATAGATGCAACCAATGCAATGATATAAGCCACTAGAACAATCCTCTCTAGGATTTCAAATGGCCCACAATAGCGAGCTTCCAACTTTGAACAATTTACCAATTTCAGGGAACTTATGCTGGCCTTCACTTTCAAGAATACATTATCACCCACTATAAATTCCCTATGAGTTCTTCCCTTATCAACATAACGTTTCTACCTATATTGGGCAGCCTTTAAATTTTTCTTTATTTTTATCATTTTCTCCTTCATTTCCCTGAGAAAATCTGGCCCAACCACTGCTTTGTCTTTCGGGTTATCCCAACTTACTGGTGTATTGCACTTTCTGCCATAAAGTTCCTCAAATGGGCTAATCTTTAGAGATGCTTGGTACCCATTTTTATAAGAAAACTCTACCAAGTGTAGGTAGTCTTCCCATCTTGATGGTTTATCCATCACATACATCCTCAACATATATTCAATCACTTGATTCACCCTTTATGTTTTCCTATTTGATTCTGGATGATAAGTTGTACTGAAATTCAAATTTGTTCTAAATCCATTAAATAATCCCTTCCAAAATTTTGAGGTAAATTTTGGATCTCCGTCAGACACAATTGTCTTAGGTATGCCATGTAATCTAGAAATATTCTTCATATAAACATCATCAATGTTGGCTTCCTTGTGAGTGAGCTTAACTGGAATAAAATGGGCAGCTCTAGTAATCTTATCCACCACTGCCATGATAGAATCACGTTGCTTGTTTGTTTGGGGCATTTTGGTGATAAAATCCATTGTTACAACTTCCCATTTCCACTCAGGAATGGGTAATGGTTGTAGAAAACCAGATGGGTGTCTATGCTCATCATTTACCTTTTGACATTCCAAACATCTGGCAATAAAATCAACAACCTCTTTCTTCATGCCTGACCAATAATATTGGCTCTTGACAGCTACAACAATTTTCTGATATCCTGGGTACCCAACATAAGATACACTATGCATTTCTCCCAATATCCAATTTTTCAACTCCTGGGAATTTGGTACAAAAATTTTGCCCCTATACATGAGAATTTCATCATTATCTAGCTTGTATTCCTTAATTTTCTGCTGCAAATTACTTTGTTGTAATTTTTCCACTAATTCCTTGTATTGTAAATCTGATCTGCCATCCTCTATAATTATGTCTTTCAAATCTTATTGGTACATGCTAATGGTTGTAGCATGCAATTCATGCACTCTTCTGTTGAGTGCATCAACCACTTTGTTCTCTTTTCCCTTGATATGCTTTATATCAAAGTCATATTCACTTAGAAATTTTAACCATATTCTTTGCCTAGCATTTAGAGTTGGATGATCAAATAAATATTTCATACCATTATGGTCTGTTCTTAGCTTAGACATTTTCCCCATGAGGTAGTGTCTCCATTTCCTCAAGGCATGCACTATGGCTGCCAACTCCAAATCATGAGTGACATAGTGTCTTTCATGCTCCTTCAACTTCCTTGATTCATAACATATAACAAATCCATTTTGAGTGAGGACTCCACCAAGTCATTCTTTACATTCATCTGTGCATACAATGAAGTCTTCATTTGGGTCTGCAATCCTTAGTATTGGAGCACTTGTTAATAACTATTTTAATTGTTGGAAACTCTTTTCACAATCCAATGTCCACTGAAACTTCACACCCTTCTTTTGTAAGGAAGTGATTGGGTCTGCAATCTTTGAGAATCCTTCAATAAATATCCTATGGTAGCCTGCAAGGACCATGAATGATCTGACCTCTGTCACATTCTTTGGTACTGACCATTCTTTAATGGCTTCTCTCTTCTCAGGATCCACTGCNACATATATTCAATCACTTGATTCACCCTTTCTGTTTTCCTATTTGATTCTGGATGATAAGTTGAACTGAAATTCAAATTTGTTCTAAATCCATTAAATAATCCCTTCCAAAATTTTGAGGTAAATTTTGGATCTCCGTCAGACACAATTGTCTTAGGTATGCCATGAAATCTAGAAATCTTCTTCATATAAACATCATCAATGTTGGCTTCCTTGTGAGTGAGCTTAACTGGAATAAAATGGGCAGCTTTAGTAATCTTATCCACCACTGTCATGATAGAATCACGTTGCTTGTTTGTTCGGGGCATTTTGGTGATAAAATCCATTGTTACAACTTCCCATTTCCACTCAGGAATGGGTAATGGTTGTAGAAAACCAGCTGGGTGTCTATGCTCATCATTTACCTTTTGACATTCCAAACATCTGGCAATAAAATCAACAACCTCTTTCTTCATGCCTGACCAATAATATTGGCTCTTGACAGCTACAACAGTTTTCTGATATCCTGGGTACCCAACATAAGATACACTATGCATTTCTCCCAATATCCAATTTTTCAACTCCTGGGAATTTGGTACAAAAATTTTGCCCCTGTACATGAGAATTTCATCATTATCTAGCTTGTATTCCTTAATTTTCTGCTGCAAATTACTTTGCTGTAATTTTTCCACTAATTCCTTGTATTGCAAATCTGATCTGCCATCCTCTATAGTTATGTCTTTCAAATCTTATTGGTACATGCTAATGGTTGTAGCATGCAATTCATGCACTCTTCTGTTGAGTGCATCAACCACTTTGTTCTCTTTTCCCTTGATATGCTTTATATCAAAGTCATATTCACTTAGAAATTTTAACCATATTCTTTGCCTAGCATTTAGAGTTGGATGATCAAATAAATATTTCATACCATTATGGTCTGTTCTTAGCTTAGACATTTTCCCCATGAGGTAGTGTCTCCATTTCCTCAAGGCATGCACTATGGCTGCCAACTCCAAATCATGAGTGACATAGTGTCTTTCATGCTCCTTCAACTTCCTTGATTCATAACATATAACAAATCCATTTTGAGTGAGGACTCCACCAAGTCATTCTTTACATTCATCTGTGCATACAATGAAGTCTTCATTTGGGTCTGCAATCCTTAGTATTGGAGCACTTGTTAATAACTATTTTAATTGTTGGAAACTCTTTTCACAATCCAATGTCCACTGAAACTTCACACCCTTCTTTTGTAAGGAAGTGATTGGGTCTGCAATCTTTGAGAATCCTTCAATAAATATCCTATGGTAGCCTGCAAGGACCATGAATGATCTGACCTCTGTCACATTCTTTGGTACTGACCATTCTTTAATGGCTTCTCTCTTCTCAGGATCCACTGCTATCCCATCCTTTGAAATGATATGCCCTAAATAATGAATTTGCTTCTGATAAAATGATCACTTGCTCAATTTGGCATATAATTGATGCTCTCTTAATACTTGCAACACCATTCTCAAATGATGTTCATGCTCTTCCTCTGACTTATAATATATAAGAATGTCATCCAAAAAGACAATGAAAAACTTGTCTAAATATTTTTGGAAAACACCATTCATTAAGCACATGAAAACAACTAGTGCATTTGACAACCCAAATGGCACCACTATGAACTCATAATGACCATACCTTGTCTTCAAGGTGGTTTTGCTTTTATATTCCTCTTTAATACTTACCTGATGGTATCCTGACCTGAGATCTATCTTTGAAAATATCTTTGCATCCTTCAATTTATCAAAAAGATCATCAATCCTTGGCAGAGGATATTTTTTCTTAACAATCACTTTATTCAGCTATCTGACATCAATGCACAATCTTAATGTTCCATCTTTCTTCTTCACAAACAATACTGGGGCACCCCAAGGTGACACACTTGGGCGTATATACCCCTTCTTCAGATATTCTTCAAGTTGCATTTGCACCTCCTTCAGCGCTGGTGTACTCATTCTGTAAGGAGTCTTTGACATTGGAGTTGCTCGAGGAATTAAATTTATAGAGAAATCAATATCTCTCTTTGGGGGTAGTCCTAGTACCTCCCTGAACACATCTTCAAACTCCTTTAGGAATGCATAATCTTCCAAATTTGGNTCTCCATTTCCTCAAGGCATGCACTATGGCTGCCAACTCCAAATCATGAGTGACATAGTGTCTTTCATGCTCCTTCAACTTCCTTGATTCATAACATATAACAAATCCATTTTGAGTGAGGACTCCACCAAGTCATTCTTTACATTCATCTGTGCATACAATGAAGTCTTCATTTGGGTCTGCAATCCTTAGTATTGGAGCACTTGTTAATAACTATTTTAATTGTTGGAAACTCTTTTCACAATCCAATGTCCACTGAAACTTCACACCCTTCTTTTGTAAGGAAGTGATTGGGTCTGCAATCTTTGAGAATCCTTCAATAAATATCCTATGGTAGCCTGCAAGGACCATGAATGATCTGACCTCTGTCACATTCTTTGGTACTGACCATTCTTTAATGGCTTCTCTCTTCTCAGGATCCACTGCCATCCCATCCTTTGAAATGATATGCCCTAAATAATGAATTTGCTTCTGATAAAATGATCACTTGCTCAATTTTTAATATAATTGATGCTCTCTTAATACTTGCAACACCATCCTCAAATGATGTTCATGATCTTCCTCTGACTTATAATATATAAGAATGTCATCCAAAAAGACAATGAAAAACTTCTCTAAATATTCTTGGAAAACACCATTCATTAAGCACATGAAAACAACTAGTGCATTTGACAACCCAAATGGCACCACTATGAACTCATAATGACCATGCCTTGTCTTGAAGGTGGTTTTGCTTATATATTCCTCTTTAATCCTTACTTGATGGTATCCTGACCTGAGATCTATCTTTGAAAATATCTTTGCATCCTTCAATTTATCAAAAAGATCATCAATCCTTGGCAGAGGATATTTTTTCTTAACAATCACTTTATTCAACTATCTGACATCAATGCACAATCTTAATGTTCCATCTTTCTTCTTCACAAACAATACTGGGGCACCCCAAAGTGACACACTTGGGCGTATATACCCCTTCTTTAGAAGTTCTTCAAGTTGCATTTGCACCTCCTTCAGCGCTGGTGTACTCATTCTGTAAGGAGTCTTTGACATTGGATTTGCTCGAGGAATTAAATTTATAGAGAAATCAATATCTCTCTTTGGGGGTAGTCCTAGTACCTCCCTGAACACATCTTCAAACTCCTTTAGGAATGCATAATCTTCCAAATTTGGCACCTTATCTTTAGGTGTCTCTTCCATATGAGCTGCAAATATTTGACACCCTTTTCTGTAACATTTCTTTAGTTGCAATGCTAAAATTTCTCTGATGGTTAATTCCCTGCACTCTCCTCAGGTTCCCTTCCTCTTCCAAGCAAGTAAATTCCTTGTTATGACAATTTAGGATAGCATGATGTTGGTCCAACCAATCCGTCAATTAGACAGTGATAGGAACCTAAAGGAAATATGTTCAAATATGCCCTAGTGTTCAGTCCATTCATGTCCATAAGACATGAGTTACCGATCTCATTCACTTTTCATTTGGCTCTAATAGCCAGCTGCACCAACCAAGATTTTCCATGCTTGCTTCTTGGCAAATGAAAACTTTCCACCATATTAGGATCTATATAACTATGACTATCTTCTGAATCAATTAAAATAGCAATGGTTTGGTTGTTGATCATACCTTCCACTTCAATCATATGTGACTGATACTTTGCTTGCTTATTGTCTAGGGCTGCATAGATCCTTGGTATATTTCTGCCCATGTTCTCCACTGTTTCAACTTGCTGTACATTGTGAATAGTTCTCACTTTTTCATCTCCGTGAGGAAAAGATTTGTACATATGATCTCCTTTACAACCCCAACATTGAATAGCTGGATGCCTTGGCCTTTGACCCCCTGTCTCAATCGTTCTAGGTTCTCTAGGAGTTTGTTGTCCCTATGGATTATTTCTGAAGAATGGTGGCTTAGATCCCTTCTTCCTCTCATCCGCCTTGAATTTCTTTTTGTCTTCCCAAGATTTTTAGAAATTTGGTCTTACTTTTTGCTGATCATATAGGCATTTAGCTCGCCTTATGGTCTCCTCTTATAAAAGAGAGAATGAGTTATAGGGATATTGTATAAGAAATATTATACAATAATATTTCTTATAAAAAACTATTATATATATAATAATTAATATTATAATATAATATTAACTATGCAATCACTATTATAATATTATTATAATTATACAGTATAANCTATAATATATATAATAATTAATATTATAATATAATATTAACTATGCAATCACTATTATAATATTATTATAATTATACAGTATAATATTATTATAATAATATATAATAGTAATAAAGCAAAATTATAATAATAATATGTTATATAATATAGTAATCACTATAATAATATTATAATAGTGATAATATATATTATAATATTATTATAATTATAATATATTATTAATAATATATAATATGATTATACATTATTATTGTATAATTTATAATCAATAATATTATTTATATATACTAATATAAATAATATTATTAGATACAATAATAATAATAAGTATTATTATAACAAATATATCTTAGCCTTTACCTTTTGAAATTCCAAACATCTGGCAATAAAATCAATAACCTATTTCTTCATGCATGGCCAATAATATTGGCTCTTGACAGCTGCAATAGTTTTCTGATATCTTAGGTGCCCAACATAAGGCACATTATGTATTTCTCCCAATATCATATTTTTCAACTACTGAGAATTTGGTACATAAATTATGCCCATGTACATGATAATTTCATCATTATCTAGCTTGTATTCCTCAATTTTCTGCTGCAAATTACTTTGCTATAATTTTTCCACTGATTCCTTGTATTGCAAATCTGATCTGGCAGCCTCTATAATTCTGTATTTCAATTATGATTGGTACATGATAATGGTTGTAGCATTCAATTCATGCACTCTTCTGCTGAGTGCATCAACCACTTTGTTCTCTTTTCCCTTGATATGCTTTATATCAAAGTCATATTCACTTAGAAATTCTAACTATCTGCTTTGCCTAGCTTTTAGAGTTGGTTGATCAAATAAATATTTCAAACCATTATGGTCTGTTCTTAGCTCAAGCCTTTTCCCCATGAGGTAGTGTCTCCATTTCTTCAAGGCATGCACTATGGCTGCCAACTCCAAATCATGAGTGACATAGTGTCTTTCATGCTCCTTCAACTTCCTTGATTCATAATCATATAACAAATCCATTTTGAGTGAGGACTCCACCAAGTCCTTCTTTACATGCACTTGTGCATACAATGAATTCTTAATTTGGGTATGCAATCCTTAGTACTGGAGCACTTGTTAATAACTGTTTCAATTGTTGGAAACTCTTTTCACAATCCAATGTCCACTGAAACTTCACACCCTTCTTTTGTAAGGAAGTGATTAGGTGTGAAATATTTGAGAATCCTTCAATAAATATCCTGTAGTAGCCTCCAAGGCCCATGAATGATCTGACCTCTGTCACATTCTTTAGTACTATCCATTCTTTAATGGCTTCTATCTTCTCAGGATCCACTGCCATCCCATCCTTTGAAATGATATGCCCCAAATAATGAATTTGCTTCTGATAAAATGAGCACTTGCTCAATTTGGCATACAATTGATGCTCCCTTAACACTTGAAAAACCATCCTCAAATGATGTTCATGCTCTTCCTCTAACTTAGAATATATAATAATGTCATCCAAAAAGACAATGACAAACTTGTCTAAATATTCTTGGAAAACACCATTCATTAAGCACATGAAAACAACTGGTGCATTTGACAACACAAATGGCACCACTGTGAACTCATAATGACCATACCTTGTCCTGAAGGCAGTCTTGTTGATATCTTCCTCTTTAATCCTTACCTGATGGTATCCTGACCTGATATCTATCTTTGAAAATATCTTTTCATCCTTCAATTGATCAAAAAGATCATCAATCCTTGGCAGGGGATACTTATTCTTAACAGTCGCTTTATTTAGGTATCTGAAATCAATGCACAATCTTAATGTTCCATCTTTATGTTAGAAAAATAGGACCGCGGAGCAATAAAACAAAACAAATGTAGAAACAAAACACAGAAGACACACAATACAAGAGAGACACAAATTTACGTGGTTCACCCAGTGTGGGCTACGTCCACTAGAGAAATTGTCAGGTCCTTCCTTTATTATTATCCAAAAAATGAAGGGATACAACCTACAACAAAACCCGTTGTAACTTCCTCTTCTTTCTCTCACAGTATCCTCTCTTAGAATACAATATTCACCATCCACCATAGCCGCAATACATTTCTCTCATAAAAGAGGGTTGCCTTCTAGGGCAAAAAACCCTAACATAATATCTACTGTTAGATCTATGACCTTATAATGAACGGTCCATATTTACAATGAAATTATAATATACTTTTACAAGGAAATTTTTTCTTCGGGGGCTTCGCCCCCTTGCCCCCAGACCTCCCATTCAGGGGAATAGGCCCCCTGGACCCCGCAGAGGGGATACCCCCCCTCTGCACTCCCACGTGTGGAAGAGTGTACATACTTCTGGGGTGTAAATACTTCACGGGGTATAAGCACAGCTGAAAGAAAGGACCTCTGAATCAGGAAGATAATCAGGCTCCACAACCAACAATCTCCCACTTGGAGACTGATCTCAACAACTCCACCGCTGTTGTATATGCTGGACTCT
>JZKD02S0195081.1:0-22481 GCA_000966675.3 Picea glauca | reverse complement strand
TGGACTATTCAAAACTTTCTTTCCAAGGGGATTCTTCTTCCTATGTGTTCGCTTCATTCGCACCATCCCACTTGGTCTGTCACAGCTCCTTGGCTAGATACTCAACTTGTACCTCACTTCACGTGGATTCTTCCTTTCCCTGCCCTTATATCTGTAATATCTCCTGCAGTTGCGCTCCTTCTGTTTGTGACTATTCTCATTGTATCTCTTCTTATTGATCATCCCCTGTTGTGGGCTTGTCCTTCCAATCATGGTTTGATCATAGTGGTGAGCACTCTCGTCCTTTTTCCCCGTTGCTACTTGTATGATCATGATGACCCGAACTTTATCCTTGTGTGGGACCCTACCCCTACTCGCTTCAGATACGATTGTTCTTCTCTTCGTACCTGTACTTTGACATGGTGGATTGAGTATGGACCATGTCACTCCCTCATGCCTTACATCATTCGTTGCATGCGGTTTGTCGTCTATACTTTTCCACGTGCTTTCCCTGCAACTCTTATTGTCGAAAGGGCCTTGTTGTCGTACGCCCGCCTGTTGTTTATGATGATCCTGCATGGTAATTGGTGGTTGAGTGTTGGGAAGTCATATCCGGCCTGGGTCTTGCATGCCTACCGCTAGGCCTTGCACTGCCCTCCTCTATGTGACCTTCCTTTCTTAAGTTGCCTTCACGGTCTTTTGTCGCTATTTGAAAGAAATTTGTTCTAATTTTTCCATTCAGGATGTTGATCCAGGTAGTGTTTAGTTCCACACCTTCCTTGCCAACCCCCTCATTGGCTAGCCTGTCTGCCAGGCCATTCGCTGACCTGCGGACCCAACGCAACTACACTGTTTTCAGAGTTTTCAGATACTCCTGGAATTTTTTTAAGGAATGTGCCACGCGCCAATGTCTCTGAACCTTGCCCACTCTGGTACCATTTTGGAGTCTCTTCGTTGTGTTGATGACTAGGGTGGAGTCGCCTTCCACGATAGTGTTTTTCATCCTTTTGCGAAGTAGGATTTTAAGGCCTAGCTCCAGGGCTCCAAATTCCATTGCGTTGTTGGTTGAGGTTCCCATACTCCCAGCGTATAGTCAGATGATGTTACCACCGTTGTCTCTGATCACCCCTTCCTTCCTTGTAACTCCTAGGTTTCCTTTTGGCTCCTTATCAAAATTCAATTTGAGGAACCCTAATGGAGGGGGGGTCTAATTGCGGTCGCCTATTTGGAGTTGTGGTTCCCGCCCTACCGGTGTGTTGTTGCACCCATCTTTTAGGTGAAAAAAATCTAGGATGCGGGAATCCTGGTCTGTGAGTTGCGCTTTTTTCATCTTGTAGTTGCAGCTCTGCACCGTTTCTCGTATTTGTGATATTATTGCATCCTTGAGATTTCCTTCCATTAGGCTTTCATTCTTGAAGATGTGTTTGTTCCTTTCTTTCCATATTGCCTAGATGATCATCTATGACGTTAGATTCTAGCAGAGGTTCACCATTTCATTTTCACTATAACTCTCACTCCAATTATTGATGGTTGCGTTGATGTTACCTCAGATCCTATTGGACTGGCGATAAATGCCTACTTCCCAATCCCAAATCTTTGATGTGTAACTGCATTCATCGAGGAGGTGATTGGTTGTTTTCTCCTTGGATTGACAGAGGTGGCACCGAGATGGACCTATATAACCCCTTTTTCATGATGTTTTCCCAGGTTAGAATACGGTTGTGAAGAACTAACCATTCGAACATTTTGATTTTTGGCCATTGTGGGCTGCCCCAAATATTTCCCCATTGTTGCGCCTATTCTTCTTGGTCCTGGTCTGCAATGTAATACCTTACTTATTTTAAGTTGAATTCCCCACCATTTTCCCTGCCCCACCTTAATTGGTCCTCTTCCTCTGAGACTGCAATTTTCCTTTTCCCCAGTTCCTCCTCCACCTCTTTTGTTAGAGTTGTGATCCGATCTCTATTTTGTGGATTTAGTTTGTCCCATATCCTCCATTTGTCACTACCATTCCTTTTCTTCCAGTAGTGATGGATTTTTGTTTTTCCTTGCGCTATCATTTCCTGTTGAATTTCCTCCCTGTCCATATTTTTTAGTTTGGGTTCCTGTTGCAACGCGTCCTCCCAGAATCTAGTTGTTTTACCATTTATGACTTCCCAGAAGCTATGTTTATGGATCAAGTTATTGTTACGCCAGGTGAGATTCCAAATGGTTGATCCCTCCCTTGTGCCCACAAATCGAATTTGATCATGGTCATTGATGTTCGGGGCATACTTGGCCTTCCAAAGGTTTTCCCACGGTATTGATTTTCCCTTGACCTATCTCCACCAGAGTTTTTCCCCGTAGGCTTCGTTGGTTACCTATGGGTCTTGTAACCCCAAGCCTCCTTTTCCTTTTGGTCTACAAACATTTTACCATGCCACCAGGGCCCATTTGTTTTTATTTTCAGCACCTCACCATAGGAAATCTCTTTGAATGGCTCTTATCTTTTGTAGTATTCCTCTGGGAGCGGGAAACATTGACATCATATACGTCAAGATTGCTTGTAGAACCGCTTTGGTAAGGATAAGCCTCCCAACCATGTTGAGAGTTTTTTAAGTCCAATTTTTTACCCTCTCCTGTAGTTTGTTGATCACTCTTTCCCATGTTGCCATTTTGCATGCTCTGTCCGTCAGGGGGATTCCCAAATTTTTCATTGGGAGCATTTTGCATTCAAACACTAGAATGTTGACTAGGTTTCTTTGAATTGAAGGATTAGTGTTGAAGAAATAAATCATGGATTTGGAGTGGTTGATCTCCACCCCTGATGCCTCCCCAAAGTCTTCTAAGATTCTTTTATAGGATTTTTCTTCCTTGACCGTGGTTGTGCCATGGAGTAGGGTGTCATCAACGAACTGTTGGTCTGTGGAGGTTGGACAATTTTCAAAAGGTTTGATACCTTTTATTTCCCTTGCTGCAATTGTGCCTTTTATTCTTTTGTTGATCCCTTCCATCATCATAATGAATAGGAAGGGGGATAGTGGGTCTCCTTGTCTGATGCCTCTCGAAGGCTAGAAGGGTTTTGCTGGGGCTCCATTGATTAGAAGCGAGTATCTTGTCGTTGAGACTATATTGACGACCCAGTTGATTCAGTTGATCCAGTGTTGTTTGAAGCCAAAGGATTCCAACGTCTTGGTCATATAGTGCCAACTAATTTTTTCATAAGCCTTCGCCAAGTCAAGTTGGATTATCATCCCCCCTCTCCTTTGGCTTTTCAATGTGTGTATAAGCTCATGGGAATGGATGATGTTGTCCAATATTTGTCTTCCTTCTACGAAACTCTCATGTTCCTGTGAAATCAGTGTGGGTAGGAAAGGTTTCAGTCTATTGGCTATGACTTTGGAGATTATCTTGTAAACTACATTGCATAAATCTATAGGCCCATAGCGATCTGGGGTCCTTGCTTCATTTTATTTTGGGATTAGAGTGATCATTGTGGCATTTAACGCTTTCAAGATGGAGGCCGAGCGTCTGGAGTCTTCCACCACCCCATAAAAATCATGTTTAACCACTTCCCAGTAGAATTTGAATAATTCCACTATGAATCCATCTAGACCTAGGGCCTTTCCATTGGACATCTCTTGGACCACTTGGTCAATTTCCTCCTTTGCGATGGGTTTGCTTAGATTGATATTTTGTTCCTCGGTGACCAACCTGGGGATGTGCCAATTTATCCTTTGTATGGCTTATGTTATGTCTTGGTTGGGTTCTTGGGCTATTCCCTGGAAGTGATTAACCAGTGTATCTTCAATTTCCTTGTGGGATTCTCTTTCGATCCCATCCTGATCCCTAATTTTCAGGATTTTGTTTTGTTTTCTTATTGCAATGGTTGTTCTATGAAAAAACTTGGTATTTCGCTCCCCTTCCTTTAGCCACCTGATTTTGGAATTTTGGCACCATAGAGCTTCTTCCCGCTGGCATCTTGCTTCCCATTCCTAGTTCATTTGGATCTCTTCTCTTTTCCGATCCTTTGTGTATCCCTCATCTATGTAGAGTTCCTGAAGTATCCTCACTTTGTCCTCGATATTTATTTTTCTTGGTTTATGTTTCCAAATATTTCCTTGTTCCACTCCTTGAGTTTATGTTTGATGTACTTGATTTTCTTATAAAGTTTGAACATCCTTGTCCCTTTCCCTGGTAGTTCCTCCCACCACCATTGGTTGATGTTCTCCTTGAATGTGGGGTGTTCGATCCAACATTTCTCAAATCTAAAAGGTCTGTTCTTTGAAGTGGTTTGGAAGTTTGCTTCCAATTGAACTGGCCAATGGTCTGAACCCCCCCCCCATGGAAGGATGATGCAGTCTAAGGTTAGTCCCTGCAGGATGATGGATTCTGACACCAGGAATCAGTCTAGCCTTGTAGCTACTTGGTGGTGATTTATTCGTTTGTTATTCCAGGTGAACTGGACATTGCTGGTTCTAATGTCCACCATCTCCATTGTATCAGTGAAATTTGAGAAATCCTCCACATCTCTATCTAGTCTCCTAGTGCCCCCTTTTTTTATCCGCAAGTGTTGTAATGATGTTGAAGTCCCCTGCCAGGATCCAGTGGAGGTTTTTGAATCGGGCCTTTAGGTTTTCTAGGTCTAGGAGCATCCTCCTTTTTTCCTCCAACAGTTGGGGACCATACACATTTGTGCATAGAATCACCTTCGTGTTACCTATAATTTCCATGTTAACCGAAAGTGTGTGTCTCATGGCTTTGACTGCTAGTAGGTTCATCGATTGTGGGTTACACAAGGTGAGGATACCGAATTCCATCTGTTGGCCTTCGACAACCAACATCTTGTACTTACTCCATTGTTTTTTGTTGATTGTTTCCATTATGTCTACAATGCATTTTGTCTCTTGGATGAAACAAAGGTCAGGTTGTTCCTTCCTTAGTCTATTTTTAAGGATTCTTTGATTTCATGGGATGTTTAGGCCTCTTATATTCCATGTTATAATCTTCATTTAAACATGTGGGGGGGATTTGAGAGTTTATTAGAATGGCTCCTTGTTCTTGTAGGGATACGTTGTTTGTTTTCCTTCCTTTCTTTCACCTCATCTGCTTGGTTGAAAGCTATGGTTGTCCCTCGCCTACTTTGATTCCCAGGTGTCCTATCTTTCCATGCATGCGCTTGATCCCACTGAATTTTTCTTCCTCCCTTAGAACGAAGAGGTATTGGATGCGATCTAGTTGCTCCGCTGGCACATTGTCTACTCCCTGCCTTTTCCATTTCTATAATATGTTTGGGAGATCTATTCCTTCCCTTTCCACAATGTCTCTAAGATCAGGATATTTCGTGCCTATCTCTCTTTGTGTCATCTCCGAGTCTCCATTTGCCTCTTGCATTGGGGTGTTTTCTTCTTCGTTTCCTCTTTCCATAGGACTTGCACTACCTCCCTGTTCCCTCTTATTTCTTGGAATATTTGTGTTCTCATGAGTTGCTTGTTCCTTAGCTTCTCTAGATTTTTTCTTTTCCTTTCCTCCTTCTTCCCCTTGGTTGAATTTGTCATGTCCTTCTGGTCTAGTCCTGGCTTCCATATTTCTTCCTATTAGGGATTTGCTTTGCTTCTTGTTTTCTCTATTTCTGTGGTTCTATTTTACAAACCCGTCCTCATCCAATTGTGTTTTGGTGTTTTCCGTTTCTTGTTTTTTATTGAGAGGAAATTTTATGATTAGGTTTCCATGTTCATGGCATCTTCTGCATCTGAACGAGATATGCTCGTAGTCGATGCTTTGTATCCATTCCTCATCCCTGAATTCTAGGATTATGGCTTCTGGGGGCGCCCCTGAAACATCAATCTCTATGGATATCCTTGCATAGGATGCATATCTCCCTTTTAGGGTTGCTTTCGATGTCTTAACATATTTTCCAAGCTTATTCTTGATTGCTTCGAAGGTGGATGGAAACCAGTATTCTAGCGGTAAGGAGTAAAGCCTCAGCCAAACTGGGACATTTTTAAAGGTTTCTTTCTCTGGTGAGAAGTTTTCCTTCTGTGGTCACATGTACAACCCTGCTAAAGCATGGAAGTATGCCCCCCCCTCAAAGACTTTATCCCTTTCCTCCAAGTTCATGAAAACTGTTGTAAAGAATCCTTTCGAGCCCAGGTGGATTTCCACTTCTCCGCTTGGCTTCCATTGATATTTTATCCAGTTGGGCAATGTTATTTTTGTGGGCCAGAAACCCATGAACTTGCATATTAGTGCATGTGTCTTCATCTAGTCCCGATAGAGTTATGTTTGTGGGTCTTCCAGTATATCCTTGGGCATCAGTATTGTTTTAGGTTTACAAGGGTTGTGCCCATCTGCCCCACTAGGGTTCGTTGGTTCCTTTGAATCCTTCTGGGATTCTATGTCTTATTCCCCCATGCGATCCCTTTTTTCGTGGTTTCTCTCCTGATTCTTTTTTTATCCTAATCCCGAGGTGCTTGTCAGTGGTTCTTTGAAACCAACGCTTCGTGAGACTTTCCCCATGTCCACCACTACCTTCTTGTACGAGGGGGTTCCACTCCCGCCCCCTTTGGTAACTATTTTGTTCGATGTTGAGACCTCGACTATCAAACCCTAGCTTGCGGTTTCTCCTTCTTAAGAATGTATGTTAAGAACATTAATACTTTCACTATTTATTTACTTTAACAAGAATTCTTTTATAAAATTTAGTCTTTCACCTTTTACCAATATTTTCACGTTATTCACTTTTCATTTACAACTTTTCATGTTATTCAATTTACCCATATTTTCACCTTTTTCACTTATATTTCATTTCTTATATACTTAATTAACCTGATGACTTCTCACAATGTCTCAAACTAGTCTTATCCTCGTGCAAAAATTCCTCTACATAGTGATTCAATCTTCTTTTTCTCCACAATCATGATATGTTGTATAGCGTTCCTTTACATTGTCAACTTATATCTATGATTTACTTGATGCTTCTTCACGTGTACTTTTAAAACAATTGGAAACTTTCCTCTTTAATTACCTTTTAACTTTACTTATGCCAGCTATGGAATCTTTGTTTGACTTGATTTTTTTCACATGCAATTTTAAAGATAATTTGAAACTTTCCTTTTTGATTACTGGAAATTAACTTCACTTATTTCCAAGTATAGAATCCTTGTTTGACTTATACTTCTTTACATGTACTTTTTTCTCTCAAGGATTTTGGGCCACAAGATTAACTTTTTTTTTGTTTTTCCTTCCTTTTTTTTTTCTTTATTATGGGAATAAAGAGTGGGATACGAGCCTCTAGTTATTGCAAAACTTATTTTAAAATGTCACAGGAAAAACAAACTTGATCACAAATCGACATAACAACCAAAAATATATATACCTAACCACATGCTAGCAAAAAAACCGCTCTGATACCAATTGGAGTGAACCTCTTGGTCACTTCACCTAAGTATCCATTATAAAACCAACAAATCCATATATTTCTCAAGGGATAAATAATTCTTATTAATTACTCATTCAAATGTTTTTGAGAAACAATTGGGTGCACATAAATACACGTAGGGGTGATAAGTCATGTACTTGGAAAAGAACATGACTTATCATTATTATATATTAATTACTACATCGCATAGTGATTATCTTATGGCCATTATTACATGATATTTATTATATTATGATAAGAAATATAATATACCTTAGGTATGTTACAAACATTGTATCTATTGGGAGACAAAGAGGGTGAATGATTGAACATATTTATTGAATATCCTTATGTTTTTTTGCATGGAAATATCTAATACTCATGGGGCACCTAATAATTTCATGGAAATATCTTAGAAACACACTCACTTGTTCATTGAGAGACAAGTTTCGGAGTTGTAGTTGGAGAAGAGAAAGAGAGAGAGGCACATTCTTGGGAGAGGACTTTCTGTATTTGTTTGAGTTATCTCTTGGCATTGTATTGGCTATCTATAATAAAGAATTTTTGTTGGGTTTTCTCCCCCATGAGGGTTTCCCACGATAAATGATGTGTTTCTTGTGATTGTGTATTTCTCAGTGATCATATCTTATGATATTGTTATCTATTGAAATGCAAAGAACTCTAATAATATCTTAAACCTTAACATGGTATCAGAGCTAAGCTGAAGATAGCATCTTTCACAAGAGAAAAGTGAAAAACGTCATTATTGTCGTACATGCAAATTAGGGATTTTTGTTGGTAAAGTATTTAAGCCCTAAAACCATCTAGAAAAGTGCACCCTTCCTCAAGGATCACTTTGGCATCCTCGACGCAATTTTTCAGTGGCTATATCTCCTGGAAAGTGAAACCCTAGTTTTCACAAAGTACCAGAAAACAAGAGTACCAGAAGTACCAGAAGTACCAGAAGCACTAGTCCAGAAATCCGCTGGTCAAATTTGAGGGGGTAAAAGTTGGATTTTCATAAATCTGACTGCACCAACTTACTCACCTCATCTCAACGCATCTATCCCCTAGATCATAATTTCAAAATTTGAAGTTTGAAAAATTAGGGTTTCCTCATAAAACCCTAAGTTAAATTTGCAGTTGCATTATCAATTGCAGTTGCAACCATAGTACCAGTTGCAGTCACCCTTGAAGTTCTTAAGAGTTGGTAATGATTACCGTTGCTGCCAGATGGAGCCACTACCTGCAAATACTATTATAGGTATGTACTCACATATGTTTAAATGGTTAAACTTTAAAGAGTATTTGCAAGAGAATGGATCTCTTGCCATAGATCTAGAAGGATATCAAGATCCAACACATTCAGAAGAATAATGCAACTTAGGTTTGATTATTCTGACATACAACTATTTGTTATGAAATTATCTTGATCAATGTTGCATGTTGAAGCCATGATAAAATTAGTAGATGGATTAAAGTAGAGATCATAGAGTTTATTCTCTAACCTAACCTTTTGTCAAGAGAGCATATTGTCCTAGTACAAAATACAGGTTGAAGAAAACACTTGTCATCTTGAGTGAAGGGGACTTGGAAGGAAAGTAGTAGCACACTCATTCTCAAGGAGAAGACTCTAGGTTCTAGGAGAAATATCTTGTGTTAGTTCCAGGTTACCATGGAGGAATGTTTGATCAAAACACTATGAGAGTGTTGACCTCATTTCGTATTATTGTATTCCTTACCTTTAATCTTTGCTTCAGACAAGTTACAAGTGATATCTCTAAAGGAGCTACTGTGATGATTGTTCATGCTATTGCTTTATATTATCAAAAGGATATTAGTCTTTCTTGTTGTTTTGTTGACCTTGTTCCAGGTCATAGGTAATAACCCTGAGGAAGCTAAAGTGAAGGTTGTAGAAGGAAACGTACTAAAGGAGAAACCATAAAAGAAGCAATCATCATTGGAAAAGAAGAAGGTGGCTTGTATAAGCTAAAGGGTCACTCAGAAGTTGCCATGACTCATTCCATTGAGAATCCATGTGAACTTTGGCATAGAAGATTAGCCCACATCAACTACAAGGCGCTACCATACATATGCAAAGTAGTCACAGGTCTACTAGAACTCAAGGTTGACCATGAAGGTGTGTGCAATGGATGTGCACAAGGGAAGAACATCAAGAACCCTTTTCCGAAGAGAGACAGAAAAGCAAAAGGAGTCCTAGAAATCATTCATTCAGAAGTGTGTGGCCCAATGCGATCATCCTCCATCAGTGGGTATGTATACTATGTATATTTTATTGATGATTATTCTCGTAAGACCTGGGTGTACTTTTTGAAATCAAAAGATGAATTGTTCAGTAAGTTCAAGGAATTCAAAGCCTTGATAGAGAATATTTCCGAAAGAAAAAACAAGATACTCAGGTCAGATAATGGAGGAGAATACACCTCAAAAGAGTTTGTGAACTTCTGCAAAAATGTTGGGATCAAGAGGGAGCTCGCCACTCCCTATAATCATCAACAAAACGGTGTAGATGAAAGGAAGAACATAACGATAATGGAAACTGTGAAGACCATGATCCATGATCAAGATCTTCCAATGTGCTTATGGGCAGAAGCAACAATGACAACCGTATATGTGCAAAACCGATTGTCCCATAGTGCACTTGGGTTCAAGACCCCAGAAGAGATGTTCATCGGAAAGAAACCAGAGGTAAGCCATCTCAAAATATTTGGCTGCCCATTATTTATACATATTCCGAAAGAGAAGAGAAACAAGCTGGAACCCTCGGGAAAGAAGGGAATATTTGTGGGATACTGTGACGTCTCCAAGGCCTTCAAGATTTATATACCAGGTCACCATCAAATTGAGATCATCATGGATGTGACCTTCGATGAAGATGAAACGCTCAAGAAATTGAGAAGATGTCATCTTGAAGAAGTATATGAAGAGGAACCCATAATCCCCATAATTGCAGAATCAGTGAGGGAGGTTCCTAGAGTTGTAAAACTAGTGAGGGAAGTCGTAACTTCCCCTGATGAGGAAATTCTAGAAGATCATGACATAGTAGAATTTCAAGAACCTCCTCAGATGATGATCTCCCATAAAAGAAATCTTGCTTTGGCAAGAGATCTTATTGAAGATGGAGAGAAGTATGGTGTTCCCGAAGGAACCATGACACAAGTGAAGAGACCTAAACCATTCTCCAATTATATGGCTTTGATGTGTGATCTCCTAGAGAAAGAGCCTACTTGCTTTGAAGAATCCATTCAGAAGAAAGAATGGGCAGATTCCATGACAAAGGAATACCAATCCATAATAAAGAATGATGTATGGGAAATAGTTCCCAGACTGAAGAGAAAGGATGTGGCATCTTCCAAATGGCTCTTCAAAATAAAACATGTTGTTGATGGAAGTATTGAGAAGTATAAAGAAAGATTTGTCGCTTGTGTCTTTTCTTAAAAGGAAGGCATTGACTATGAAGATACATTCGCTCCTGTAGCCAGATACACTTCGATCAGAACCATCATAGCCCTTGCTACTAAGATGAAGTGGAAGTTACACCAAATGGATGTAAAGACAGTTTTTTTAAATGGTGTCATCGAAGAAGAAGTGTATATAGAGCAACCTTAAGGATTTGAAGTTGAAGACAGGAAGTCTCATGTCTACAAGCTGAAGAAGGCTATGTACGGATTGAAGCAAGTTCCTAGAGCTTGGTATGGACAAATAGATAGTTTCTTGACGAGCTTGGGCTTTACCAAGAGTAAAGAAGATTATAACCTTTACTTCAAGGTTATGAACGATGAGCCAGTGATAATATTGTTGTATGTGGATGACTTATTATTAACTGGAGAAGAAAATCTCATCACTGAATGTAAGAAGAGGCTCACCTCAGAATTTGAGATGAAAGACCTTGGCCTAATGAATTATTTCTTAGGTCTTGAGGTATGATAGAGTCCAGAGAGGATCTTCCTTAACCAAGGGAAGTATGTAGTCGAAATCTTGAAGATATTTGACATGTTAGAGTGCAAGTCCATGAATACACCCATGGAAATGAAGCTGAAGTTGTTGGTCGACACTTCGTCAGAATTGAGTGATGCCACAATGTATAGATAGATCATTGGATCATTGATATACCTGACGAACACCAGACCAGATATTTGTTTTTTCGTGAACACCTTGAGTCAGTTTCTGGTAGAACCCAGACATGTTCACCTAGTGGCTGTAAAACATGTGATGAGGTACCTTAAGGGTACATTAGATTCTGGTCTCAGTTATGATGGAGATCATGATTTCACATTGAGTGGGTACACTGATTCAAATTGGGCTAGAAGTGTTTCTGATAGGAAGAGCACTTCAGGATGTTGTTTCAGTTTGGGATCATCCATGATCTCATGGTAGAGTAGGAAGCAATCCAACTTTTCTCTCAGTACAGTGGAAGCAGAATACATTGTTGCGTGTTTTGCTAGCTGCGAAGCTATATGGCTTCATAAGTTGTTGACAGGTCTATTTGACCTAGAGATGGAAGCAACCACGATCCTATGTGACAACTAGAGCTACATAAAGATGACAGAGAATCATGTATTCCATGACCGGTCGAAGCACATAAAGATCCGATATCATTACATCCATGACATCATGCAAAAAGGAGCCATAAAGCTTCAATACATTAGCACGGATGAACAGGTTGCCAATGTGTTGTCTAAGCCTCTATCTCGTGTAAAGTTTGAGCACTTTCGAGATAAGCTTGGAATAGTCCGAAAGGACCTTCCTCGAAAGGGTGAGTAGTGTTGAGATGTGACTAGTACTGTGCTTCCAGCTTGATAGTTGTGACGTAAAGCCAGTCTAGTATCTTGCTTCTAGTTTTATTGCTGTGACGTAAAGCAAAACAATGAGATGAGATGTGACTAGTACTGTGCTTCCAAATTGATAGTTGTGATGTAAAGCCAGTCTAGTATCTAGCTTCCAGCTTTATTGTTGTGATGTAAAGCAAGACGATGAGATGAGATGTGACTAGTACTATGCTTCCATCTTGATAGTTGTGACATAAAGCCAGTTTAGTATCTTGCTTCCAGCTTGATTACTGTGACGTAAAGAAAGATGAGTATCTTGCTTCCATCTTGATTGTTTTGACATAAAGAAAGATGAGTATCTTGCTTCCATCTTGATTGTTGTGATATAAAGCAAGACGAGTACTATGCTTCCAACTTGATAGCTGTGACATAAAGCTAGTCCAGTATTGTGATGATGAGCTAGCCTCATGTTATGATGATGATGTATTAGTTTTATACTAATCCATATTGATGCAGATGACGATTTCATTCCTTTGAGAATGACGACGCTGCCGATGAGAAAACTTTCGATGATTTATAGATACGCCAGTCAGTGTTCCGAGATGATATTGATGATGTTGTCCTTCTGATGTTGTTGATGATGCAGTCCTCTCTCTCACCTAATGCTGTTATAGAATACCCTTCTTGTTAAGGGGGAGTGTTGAAATAATGTAACTGCAAAGTGTATTCTAATTATTATTGATATATTACTCATTGGATCAATCCCCATTGCGGATTGATCATGTCGGCTATTGTAAAAGACCAAATCCTCTTTTGCGGATTGGTCAAAACATAATTGTAATTGGCAAAATAAGAAGTTGGCCACATAATATATTAAAGAGGCCCCAGAATATATTAAAGGTGGTTATAACCACCCAGATTGAGAAGTCGGCCCTGCCAATGAAGATACACTTCCACACATGCCAGAATTGTATAAATAAGGAGGCTAGCGCCTCACTTAGACACCCACTCACTTGTTCATTGAGAGACAAGTTTCGGAGCTGCAGTTGGAGAGAGAGAGAGAGAGAGAGAGGCACATTCTTGGGAGATGAATTTATGTATTTGTTTGAGTTATCTCTTGGCATTGTATTGACTATCTATAATAAGGAAGTTTTGCTGGGTTTTCTCCCCCACGAGGGTTTCCCAGGATAAATGATGTGTCTCTTGTGATTGTGTATTTCTCAGTGATCCTATCTTATGCTATTGTTATATATTGAAATGCAAAGAACTCTAATAATAGCTTAAACCTTAACAAAGGCCAACCTGATGATATCTATGATTTTCACTCGTTGATCAACTTTGAATAGTGACTGAAAATGGTTTTTACCCAATTTCGCTAGCCCTTCAAATGAAGAGACTGCTCTACCTTCCAGATCATTAAGACTTGATATGGTGTTTGCAGTTTTCCTTCCTTTAGCGAAATCTTGAAATAATTTGGTATTCTCATCTCCTTTCCCTAGCCAATTGGCCCTACTTTTTAGTCTCCATGCCGCTTCCTTTTTAGCCAACAGTTGCCTGCACCGTGCCTCAAGACCCTTCAAATTTTCATGATACAAATCTGAATCTGAGGATTGGTAGATGAAATCAGGTTGATCCTAAATTTTCTTTAAGTATTGTTCATCGAATATATGTTTTTCTTTAGCCCACTGTATAGCTAAGCTCTTCGTCCTTTTTAGATTTTCCATGAATTGAATTGTTGTAGGATAACCAGAGTTGTCGTTGAATCCAATCCAATGGGACTTAACAATATTCTGGAATCCTTCATAGGCTAACCATGTAGCATTGAATTTGAAGGGTGACGTTGGCTTTTTTGGACCTCCTTCGAATTCTAGCCAGACCGGAGAATGATCTGACTCTCCCCCACTACCAATCCATTGACAAAATTGAAACGAGAGCATCATCATTTGTTCCGATATCAATAAACAATCTAACCTCTTTGCTACCTACACTTCCCCAGATCGCGAGTTCCTCTAGGTGTGTAGACGCATTAATGGGACTATATATATAATACCATTCAAAGACAATAAATGATTGAACAAAGCTTCTTGGTGATCAAGTTGGGCAAATGGACCCCAACTTTCAGCCTCTCCTAACAAGAAATCAAAATCTCTGCCAATAATGAGATTGTCAACCTTGAGTAAGCCATTTCCAACCAATGATTCCCAGAAGGGAACTTGATCCAAATATGCGCCAAATACATTAAGGACCTGACTTCCAGGCCCACCCCTTCCACCAGGATGTCCACCCCGATGCAAGAAACCGTTTCCCAAGAGTTCAAGAGCTTTACACAACAGGAGAGTCACCCAATCGCTAAACCTCCCGACCTTCCTCTTGCATCCAAACCCGTAAACCGCCATCCCAGGACCAAGGATGTAAGAAGCTGAGAGACAATGACTTCATCTGCTAATGTTTCTTGAAGAAGAATAATACAAGGATGGTGAAGAGTAACCAACTGCTTCGAGGATTTCTTTTGAGGGCTCGCCGAACCCCTATAGTTAAAGGTGAGAAATTTCATGGAGGAACCCCATGAGGGGCGTTCGTTGCTCTAAGTTCCCATAAGATGGATCGTTGTCGCCCATATGCAATATCAATTAATTCTCGAGATTGAGCTTTAGATAGATGTGAACTACGACCTCAACCCTTTTTAGTCTTCAAATAGTCAGGGTTTGGACCAAGTCCCTGGTCATTCAAAGAGGGAACAAAGATTGATATGTTCTTGAGATGAAAAAGAATGGCCTTCTCCTCATAACCAACAGAGGAAATTTCCCCTGAAGACCAGGATGAAGGTGAGCTAGGAGGAGAAACTGGGAGAAGGGAACAATCAACGATGGGTGGGAATGACGAGAAAGGGAGAGGGGGTATCTCAAGAGCCACAAAATTTGGAAAGGAGAGATCCCAGAGGGAAGGGGTGCAATCCACCATAAGAAATTTGAATCCATTAATTATTCCATTAGCAGGGAGAGGAATAGTTAAATGCATACCCATGGACCATAAGAACGGTGATAGCAGGCTGAGAAGCAGTACCTTGAGGATAGCCCTAGGTCACCACATCACATGAAGGAAGAACCAATGCCAAAGCCGCCCCATAGGGTTCATAGGTCCCTTCAACTATTTGTTGAGGATCCACTGGATCACAAGGAAAAGTGATGGGAGAATCCGACACAGTAGAGGAAGAGATGGGCCCATCAAAACCTTGAGGCCCCTAGCCCGTTCTTCCCCTGGAGGAGGAAACAAAGTTCGAACGCCCTCGAAAAGATTTCAGGAAATCCTTAACAATGTGCCCATGCTCATGACATCGTCTACAATGAAAGGGAATACCTTCATAATATAAAATTTGGACCCGTGTCCTCGATCAGTCAGGTTTAGGAACTCCCTTAGCCCCCCCCTCGCCCCCCCACCCGAATGTTCAAAGATACAAGGATTCTTGCCACCAACATCTCCCGAGACTCCTTGAATGAAAAATCAACATCCATATACACCCCAGCATGTTCCCAATGGCCTAAAAGAATTTAACTAACCACATATGAGGGGGGTACCCAATATGCGTACTCAGATTGGAATGGAGTCCAAGCGCTCACCTGCTACATCGAAAGTGGGATCCCATCTCTTCATGAGGACGAGAAAGGAATCGATAGACCATCTTTTTTGAAGCGCAATTGACACTTGAGCAACCTATGAAAATATGATCATTAACCATCCCCTGGATAGTCAACAGATATTGGGAGGAGGGTAGAGAGATGAACCCTAATTTGTAATATCCCAAGCCTTGAGTGTTTTCTCACTAAAATGGCGACCATAAGCTTTCCCAACTAAAGACTTATCCGCCATCTCCGCAACTTCAGCCATAGATAGGTCTTCTCCTAAAATGAAATTAGGGTTTGTCTGAGACGACTCTATACACTTATTCCTTTTGCTGCGATTTGACCCCGGTGCACCTGGCGGACTGGGGTTGTGAGCTATTGGCACATTGGACCACGAATCCCCGACATACTCAGTGTCCCATCCATTTAAATTGGAGGGGATCAAATTGGAAGCAATAAATCCTTTCACAGAAGGCAAATAGCTCTGACCCGTTAGTAAACCCTACCTCACATTCGGATAGAGACAAGCCGAGAGAAAACCCTGATCCAGGGCTTGCGGGTCCTCCTACTTTGATTCAAACCGAATATCGCCTCCTCCTGATGGCAGCCAGAATAAAAACACGGGGCCGTCGGGTCCTCTCGCGGTGGAGCAGTCACCGTGGGATCTGGAAAAGACCAAGAAGCCTGTGTCGGAGACGGCGACGACAGAAGGTCACGAGGAATGAGAGAATGGGAACCCTCGAAACCCAAAGGGTCATCACCGAAAATAGGCCCATACTGGGGAGAAAGGCAAAGTCGATATGTGTGGATACCCCCGGTGCGTCGTCCACGTGCACTGGCTCGCTAACCAGACCAAAAGACGAGCCAGAAAACTGCCCCAGTGAGTCGCCAGACACAACTGACGATTGTGAGAAAAACCCACTTCGAGCCTCCAAATTTCCCACCCTAGACTCCCAAATTTAAAAACTGACATTTAATTCAAATTTGTTTTTTTTTTAATTTACTTGAATTATCAATTATAATGAATCATAGGAATAATCGATGTAAAAACTATGAAACATAGTAAATGGATATGAAAGCCAACATTCATGAGTTAAATAAAATATTGTTTTTGGAACAAAATGATCATTAAATAATAAATTATTTCTCAATCATTAAATTAAATAAAGCAATTTTTATTAATAAATTCTTTCTTATTTTTAAATAATATATTTTGAAAATTTTAAGTTAACAAGTTTTTAATGTAAAAAAATGTTTAATAATAAATTATTTGAGATTTTTAAATAATGCATTATTTTGAATAATACATTATGTTTAATAATAAATTATATCCAATAGTAATTTAGTTTCAAATAAAATTCAAATGGTAATTATGACAACTATAGGGTAAGAAGTCTCTCTTTCTTTTTCAAGACTTTCCTTTTATAACAAATGAGTTTATTGATACCTATCTTAATTATACATAATTAACAATTTAAAAATTATCTTATTTGATTATTCATCCTAACATGTATCAACTACATGCAAAGGTGCATTGAAATTACAAAATTTTAATTTAATTTAATTCATTTTTCTCGCCCACCTTTTCTTCGCTTTCTATAATTTTTCTTTGGTGTTTCCTAGATTTCCTTCCAAAACCTTATTTTGGATACATTCAAATATTTAGTTCTTTGATTATTTAAGACATTCTCCACTTCCTTTCAGCTTATCTTTCTTTTAATTTATGATTTCAAATTAAATTAATTTTCTTCCCTTAAACTTAAACTTTTCATTCAAATATTTAATTCTTTGATTATTTAAGACATTCTCCACTTCCTTTCAGCTTATCTTTCTTTTAACTTATGATTTCAAATTAAATTAATTTTCTTCCCTTAAACTTAAACTTTTCATTGCTTATAAATTCTCATGAAATTAGATTTTTCGATTAATTAATTAATTAGCTAAAATAAATACATACACATGTTTGATCTTTTAACTCAATCTTACTCTATAGTTGAGTCTATTTTATTTTATTGTATTCAATGTTATTAATAAAATCTTATTTTAGTCATTTAAATTAAATTTCCCTTATAAGTGCATAGAAATATTTAACTTTTTCCTCATTCATAAATTCTAAGACTATTTTTTTGTTTGTACCTTGTCTTTAAATTAGTTTTTACTATACTTTTACGTATTAGTTTAGAAATTCATAAGGATATTAAAGGTGCCACGCTCATCATGCCCCTTAGGACTTACTTGTGTACTCCAACGGAGCCATGCATCATGCCCTTCAAGAATCGGATCTTGAGTAATGAGAAATGTGGTGCAACTACAAAGACATCTTTAACTATTATTGTTTTCCTTAGTGAGATACTAATGGACCATGAGGAATAAGGTTCTTACCTTATTGTGCACCCTTCGTTTTGTCGTCACGAGTGACCAAGTTTGCAACCTAATCCCATGGCAATGTGAAATTACTGAGCCAAAGTATCCCATACTTTTGAACTCCGACTATGGTAGAAGTGCTAGTAGGTGGAAATAGGGATGTTGTTCCACCTCTCCTAAAAATACAGAGTATGACAGTATACAGTCCCGTTACCCATCTGTGAGTCAAATCGACAAGCATAATCCTTGTGTCTAGATCCACTAAACATTTTCGCGAGCATTGTCATTAATCATTTCAATTATATAAAACATAATTATTAAATAAGTTCTACCCCTAAGTCAATCGAGAATCCTAGATTCTGATGATACTTGTGTCAACATATCCTTAAGTTCTCTTTCAACTCACGAAACTATTATATATATATATATATATATATATATATATATATATATATATATAATCATCATTATTCAATTAACCAATCATTGCAATAATTATTCATCAAAATATCGCATGCATTTAGTTTAAACATTTTCACATTTTTAAATCTAAACAATCGAGATAAAATTGACTATGATCGTCATAATAAAAGTCATTAACTAGGTCGTTTGTGAACAACCACCCTTGGTTTTGTAAAAGTAGTTCGGTAAAATGAGACACCACATATATCATGATATATCATTATGAATATACTAATTCATAAATTACATAGTTACAAGAACATTTTCTTAGTTTATATTATGAATATTTTATGATTGTTTATTAATAATATTAATTTGATTTATTAATTTGAATTTTAAAATTAAATCATTATTTTTATTTACAATAAAATGGAAATTATTTCTTTTATATACTTGTTGCATGTACATAGATACATATATTTTCAGTCATCGGGGTTATATTAATTTGTTTAGAGTTAGACGTGAGTTCATCATGCTCGTTGTTGGTCACGGGTTTGATTCTCTTAATTTCCATGGAATGAGGCCCCATAACTACGATTTACCCGGCTTACCATCCATGAAACATGAAGAAGTTTTCAAAAAAAAATCTACAAATACATCTCCTTGTAAAAATACATATATATTATAGACTAAAAAAATCTACAAATTTTTCAAATAAAACCTCGACTAAACAAACCTACAAATTTTTCAAATAAAACCTACTTCTATTTATTTATTTAAGAGTCCAAAATAATACTTTAAAATATTTTAATTACTATGTCTGTGAAAGATACATAATTGATAATCCTATGTAATTCTTTTTAAATACCATGTCTCCCAAAAATACACAATTGATAGTCTTTTTAATTAAATAGAATTAAAATATATTATATTTAAAAATGACTACATAAGTTAAAAACCATCCATATTTTAAAGGAAATTAAAAGTTGTGAGTAGATATGGAAATTAGATCATTTTTCTGTTATTCTTTTATCACCATACCTTTTTCTACTTATTGATATTTTTTGAAAAAGAATAAACTTCTCTCTAAATCTAATGTGTGAGAAACATTGAAAATACACGGTGCATGTTTTTTTAAGCATATGCAAATATTTTTGCTAACCATATCACTTACATAATTATCTTTTTGCTAACCATATCACTTAGATAATTATACAAGTAAAGGCCTTGTATTCTTTTAATTATTTTTTGTTTACTCAGCATAATTATACAATATCACCAACCCAACTCTCCTTTACTCCTATAAAGTTGTCATCCTTTATTTATATTTTTCTTGTATAGCTACACTTAATAAATAAGTGAGAAATTGTTTCTTTATTGATGGCTAACCACATAAATATGAAATCCATTTTTGGTGTCTTTAGTTTCCATAACACCTTCCATAACAATATGAAATCCTTTTTTGGTGTCTTTAGTTTCCATAACACCTTCCACAACCATTTTAATTTTTGCATCTCATTTGAAAACATTACTCGATATCCTAGCTTCATCGTATATTATCTCAATGCTTGATTTTTGATCAATCTATAGCATCATCTTCCTCTCTTAATTGAACTTGACTCTAAGTCTAACAACCTAGGACTTCCAAAACTCCACATTATCACATTCCATCCCCAACATTTAAGCACTTACCCATCATTGATGGCATATACTAGTTATTTCCATATTTGTCATTTGATTAAGGGTATAATAACCTCAATACTGAATAATTAAATTAGTTCATTTGGAAATCTAAATGACTCCCTACAACCTGTTCATGGGTCTACACCAATCCTAACCTTCTCTATGTTTCCCACCCTCTAAGAAAATTTATTTCTTAACATAGGAAATGCATGAATGAAAACCTTACAAATAATAAAACATTATTTATTATCTTCCTTAGATTCATAATTCATTCAATCATAAAACTAAAACTAAGCCTTATATATTTATGCATTATAATTTCTTCTATAAACCTTCATGCTTAATAAGTCTCCATAAAATCTTAGAAATAAGAAATTTCCTAAAAAATATTATTTAATATCCATCTTCCTTTGTTTCTCATTATGCCTATATCTCACATCAATTGTATAAGGATTGTTTATTGCAAAATAAAGAAAGTGATCATATTACATTACAGAATAAGTATAATATTCAAAATATTATTAAATCAATGTTTAAGAAAAAAATTGGTGTGAAAAAGAATTGAAGGAAAAAATAAAATTAAGATATTATAAGGTGGTAACCAACCCTATTCTAACATTTATTTAATCATTGTTTCAATAATGAAGAGTAATGAAGGGAAGCAAATAGTGATCTCTGCAACTTTCCCTAGAGTTTCATCTTAGCTCTGTAACTTTCCCTAGGGTTTCATCTTAGCTCTGCAACTTAGGGCACTCTCGCACTTCATGGCGGTGGTTGGAGGAGGGAGTGTTGCTCCCTCCTACAGTCGAGTTTTGGTAGGTTGAAGACCTGGGCCACACGGGCCTGAATCCTCTCAAACTCCCCGAACCTTATTCTAACATTTATTTAATCATTATTTCAGTAATGAAGGGAAGCAAATAGTGAGCTCTGCAACTTTCCCTAGGGTTTCATCTTAGCTCTGAAACTTTCCCTAGGGTTTCATCTTCCACCTTAGGGCACTCTCGCACTTCATGGCGGCAGTTGGAGGAGGGTGTTAAGAACCAAATATCAATATAGCATAGAAAAACCTCAAAAAAAGTACTCAAATCCTTGAAAAAGAGATAATTTCAGATAATAAGCCTCTTCGAGGGGGCAACCTCCTTTTACNTTAGCTTCCATTGAATCCATCTTAGTATCCAACTTAGCTTCCATTGAATCCATCTTCTTTTGTAGTTCATTTATGTTCCTACGCATTTCTTCACCTTCATCAAGAGTCCAAGTAGAATTTTCTGGAGGCTTATTTGGTGTAGAAGTTCCATTTTTTGGTGGCATGTTGGACAGGTATCACTTTTGAACCTTGATTTTGAGGCGGTTTTGCTAGACAATATTTCTTTGGTTGTATATCCCAAGTTTTGGCCCTTCTGGGTATGAAACTTTATTTTATGTAGTTCTATGATATTTCTTCTCTGCAATGCCACAAGTCTGATCAAAATTGGATGTGCCAAGTGGAATTTACGGTAACGTCCCCACAACTTGCTGATTTTTGTCCTTTCCAGGAGATCTCACTTGTATAGTGTGCCCCGCACAAAATAATTGATATAAATTCTGAAACTCGCACCAAAAACACTACAGATGGTCCACAATCCAATGAAACCTTTCCCACTCAATTTGTATACTCTAGGCAGAAGTTATGATTGTTTTACCTGGAACACCTTATTGAGACTAGTTAATAGGACTAGTCAGATACCCTATCTTACACAGGGTGTATCTAAAAATTTAAGATGACCTAGAAGCTGAAATTTTTACCATAGATACCTTACTAATTTATGTAAATCTCCTCCGGATTTCAAGGTATTAAATGTTACAGAAAAATGTTTATAGCAAAAATTCCGTAATGACTCAGTTCAGGATGATTCCAGAACCCTATCTTATATAGGATGTATCTCCGAAAGTATAAGGCATCAGGAGATGAATTTGGAACCCAACATACCTTGATCTGTCTACTAAATATCCTCCAAGTTGTTCCTTCTGAAACATTGTATAAAAAAAGTTATAGTGAAAATTCCAAGGTGTCTCAGATGTAGTAGCGAAACCCCAAGACCTTGAGCTCTGATACCATATGTTTAGAACCAAATATCAATATAGCATATAAAAACCTTAGAAAAAGTACTCAATGCCTTGAAAAAGAGATAATTTCAGATAATAATCCTCTTCGAGGGGGCAACCTCCTTTTACCCCACTTAAATGTTCAAGTACAAGATGATT